>VZTE01001599.1:9055-40887 GCA_013397775.1 Eulacestoma nigropectus
GTGGGGGGGGGTGTGTGTTCTGCGTGTGTGTGTGTGTGTCTACCTATTCTGAGGCGATCACATCATACAAATATATTACAAAATATTTTCTCAGAAGAGCTTGATGATTAATTTATGATCCTTTTAGAAATACGTAGCTCAGCCCAGGATGTCATTTGGTGGTTTTTTGCTGATAGATCAAATATTTAGTTTATTATTCTTGTATTACCTTAGGATCATAAGAAAACCAGAGCAAAGTAAAAAAGCCAGTTAAAAATGTTATATTAGGAGGATACCAACATCCAGCAAAGGAAAGTAATTTTTTGGTTTTTCTCAGTGCAAAGGAGCTTTTCTATTGTAATTTGTAAGAGAAATGTATCAGCTCAAGAAGATGGCACTTAATAAACTTTTTTTTTCCTCTTATAGGGAAGGTCATGGGAGAATTGCCTTCAAGCATGACATGAATAACAACTGCCTTTCCTTCACAAGAAAAGTCTCTGTGTTTTATGTGGCTAAAACAGCGTCCTAGATATTTGTCTGTGTGTTCTTGTGAATCCATATTCCACTATCTTTTAGTAACGTTCTTGAAGTTTTTTAATGTAACTCTTTCTCTTTTCATAACCATCACCACTTTTACTACACTATGCTAACTATACAAATATTACTTGAGAAGTTTACATTTTAGAAATGAAAAACGTGAATTTTTAACCAAATTACTTACTCTGATCTTGATAAACTGTAACACTGGAATAATAGCAAAAACTATTCATGGGGATTTTTTTTTCCAAAATAAAACAACCCAAAAGTGAGTAATTAAAGTATAAAGCTAAATGCTGTTAGTGCTGGAGTAATGTCCTCAGGGGACATTTTGCTTCCATTAGCAAGACCTGGAACCAACTTTAGTTTTTTTTCAAGTGCATCTCAGTGCATAAATGACACATTTTAGTAACTGCTGAACACAATATGTAGCAGAGGCTTGATTCTTAAAGCATGTTTCTTGCAGTACTTCTCATCTGTAAGCATTCTTATTTTTGTATTTTTAACAGTACTGTTAAAAATAGTAGCTGTGGTGGAATTTTCTTGTCATATTTAAAATGTTACCAAACAGACACTAAGAATCTGTGAACACCCAAAGATAATTGCATGCATCGTTGTCACGGTTTGCAATACACAGAATTTACTAAAATGCGTTTGGTCATTTGCCTTCACTTTTTTGATAGAGCACTTTTACAAGAACAACTTTTTTTTACAGGTTTTTATTTTTGTCTACTTTCTATTGTTTGTATAAATCTTTTAGAAGTTTGGAAATAAAATTCCTATCCCTCTTGGCTTTGAACTCATTGTGTAATTGTAGTAAAGAGCAGCTACTGTAATGAGAGGATACTGGGATTTTGCAGTGGGAGGCGAGGCCTCAAGCTCTTTGCTTTTTTGGGAAGAGAAGGTTGCTGTCGGATTTTTAGAAACTGTTTGATTAGTAGAAAAATCCCATTCATATTTATTGACCATATTTGTAAATACTAACAATGTTACCAGGCTCACTTACGCATTTTGAAGCTGTAAGGAAGAACTCTGTAGTCTAAGTACTTAATGTTCATGAATGTTAAGTGAAATGGGGCAACAGTGTCCTCCTGACAGTTCAGTCTTTGTCAAAAGATTTTCATGCTGTCCTGCAGAAAGACACCAACATGAGAGCTGTAATACTGCCAGTATGTATTATGCCTTTAAATACAGAAGAGAAGCTCCTTCATTCAGAGCTTTTCTTCTGACTTCCTTTCACTGTAGGCTGTTTAAATATGGCAGTTTTTCTGTTAGTACTGGACACAGGTATGGAAGTCTAGAGAAAACCGAGTTACTCTTACATAGAGGCCATCAGAGGCTTGGTCTGAGGCCAAAATGTCAAAGATACTGATGAGTGTATGCATCAAAAGCCTTTGGACAGCCAGCATATGGCTGCTGCCTACTTCCTCCCAGGCAAGCCCTTCATATTTCTTTCACCTCCTGCAATAAAACCTCCCTTCATCCCCACATCTGTTTCTCTCCCCAGAATTCCTGTTGCGTACTCTTTCTGGCTCAGCAATGTCAGTTGGAGCTTGGGTTTTGAAGCGGCTGCTAAGCTGGCATAAGGAGTGGCCAATTCACAGTGCAGCAGAGAGCCGCCACTGCTGGACAGCCAGTCAACCACTGCTGTCTCTTGGCAGCCCTGCCCAGCTCCATCTGGTCTCTTGCAGCTGGACCACCAGGTCACCACAGCTGGAGTAGCACTGTGAGCATACTGCAGGTCCTGGCTGCATCAGCGTCTTGCACCAGCAAGGGCTAGAAAGACCTGTGCAGCAGTTGTGAGATGTACTGGGAACACTCCATCCACATGTCCCTCTGAGCATGGTGTTTATTCCTCAGACACGGATTCTAGCCTCTTCAGAGGAGTGTGGTTGCTGTACCGCTTTGCTCTCTGGGCAGTGTGCATCTGAGCTGCTGGGCAGAAGCAGGGAGAGGAGTGACAGCAATGCCACCTCTGCCCTCCAAGGGCATGTTCTGTGAGAGAAGTTGAGTGTCAGAACAAGCTCCAAAACAGGATTGGCTGGAATTAAGGTTCTTTGGTTCCTGTTGGGAATCAGTTTGGTGAAGTATGCCACTGCTGGTTATTTTGTGTTGGCTGGGTGAAGTGGCTGCATCTTAGCAGCTCAGCTTTTGCAGAGCTTTAGGACCTTTAGCAGCTTTAGTTTTAGCAGCTCCTTTCCTTGGCATAACCAAAGAACCTGACAAACAGGCATGGGCAGCTGACTGCTTCTCTAGGCAGGAGAACAAGTTGTCTCTTACCTATCCGGTCTACAGGGCAATGTCTTTTCTACTGCTGCAGGTGTACCTGGGTTTGCACAGCTTTGCTGAACTGAACCCTGTGATTGCCTAGACGAGGGCAAGCATCACATTTTGCCGCCTCTGCTCCAACAGGTGTGATCTGCAGTGAGGTGGACAACTGTGGGCAGCATCTTAGCTTCCTTTACCAAAGACGATCCAAGAGGGCTGTCTGCTGTGCAGATGCATCTGATGGCAGCAAGTCCTACAGGATGCCCACAGTAAGGAAGATTGAGTGAGTGCACACATTTGTACGCTCAGTGCCTCACGTGAGCCACAAGACCCCCTTTTCTCAGTGTCATCTCTCCCAGTTGATCAACAAGGCTCTTCTCCATCTACAGCTGCCTCCTGCCTCACTAAAAGGCTTACAAATTTGTTCCAGGAATGAAGTGTCCCTACCTGTTGTTGTAAGACTGGAGATTCAATTTTGTACTGCATCTTTTTGACTAAGAATTAGTTGCTTCGTAATTCATAGTTATAGGTCATTTGGCAGGGCAGTGGGGGGGAGTGGGGAAGTGCATCAATGTAGTTAAATAGTAATTTTACTCCACATTAAACAGACAAAAGGAGGGGGAAGAATGTCATATTTTATAAATTTGTCAATGTGTCCATATCTGTGAGAGATTGACATTTGTCATAAACAATTACAGTAAAAATCAACTGGTCATTGCAAGCCCTTTTCCTTATTTTCCACTACAGTGCCAGTAATTTAACTGTACACTGACATTTTTTCTACCTAATGGAAATTTAACACAGATAGCACTTGAATTTTTTTATTTAATGTAGACAATATGCCTTTGTTTTCAAAGTTATCTACAGATTATCTGTGCCACTCTTTCACAACTGTTCATATGAACGTTCTTGTGTCAGCTTTTGCCTGTGGAAGAGGAGGACAAATACATAGCTTGACACTGGCAACTATAATTTTCTCAAACTGTGGTCATCTGTGACTGAGACTTTGTACAGCTGTACTTTAAAAAAACCAGATTCCTGGTTCTGGGTATTTGGGAAGTAGTTCTGAACAACATAACCCATGATGCAGAAGAAGGAAAATGGCTAGGTCAGGGTGACCACAAAAATGGGCCATAGATAGTAAGCAAACTGCAAGTTTTATTTCAGTCTCTTATTCTAGGAAATAGTGGCTTGTTTGCAATTATACTATAAATCTTTTTATGTTATGACTTGTGAAAGGCATTTTCTAAAATCTTGCAAACAATCACTGTACAAATAATTCAGGGATATTACTGTGAACTAAAATTGCAGTTAGTGCTGTCATCATAGCTTTTAAGAATTGAGTTAAAAACCAGCACTTTGTTGTCTCTGAATGACCAAATCTTTCTCCTCTAAGTGCTGGTTTCATTTACCCAAATAGTGACTATGTGCTTAATGAAGGCTTAATGTCAAATAAGAATTTAAGTGCAAGCATAAACCTTAAACTTGGTGTTTGTTATCTTATTACTTCCCCCCGCCTCCGCACCCCCTTCCTTTCTGTTACTGCATCAAACTTAAAAGGATTTGTGAGTTTGAAACCTGAATCACCTCAGCTGAAGGCCACTGAAGAGAGACATTCTGGAGCTGGCTGGCATGCCTGTGCAAACCGTTTATGCATTCCTGCAGCAGAATGGAGTTACTGTCTACCATTGCTCCCACACATATTTCCAGTTTTGTTGCCAAATCTTTTGATGGAAAGCAAGGGTTTGGGTACTCTTCTATCCTGTTCTTTAGATTACAATTGGGATAGCTTTTTTTTTTTTAATTCAAACTTTTACCCCTTCTAGTTGTACCCTATAATATCTGGATCTGCCTCCCAGATGACTCACATCCCCCTAGTTGCCAATGCAGAAGGCTGAAAAATGTGGATGCCAACAAGTGGCCTCCACCAGGTTATGCAAAGAGTGAGGGTCACAGCTTAGTTCCCCGAATCAAATCTATGAGAATGCTAAATTTCAACACAATCTTCGCATGCTGTCCATAAAACAAAGAGCTTTTTCCTAGATTGGTTATAATTAAAAGGAGCTCAGGAACTTATCCCAAGGTTCCTAAAGGAGCTGTCAGAAGAAGAGAAGTGGAATGGAGCCCAAGAGACAGCTACAAAGGATCACAGCTCTAACTGCAAAAAATGTCTAAGACTTTGAGAAGCCTTGAGAAGCCTTGAGATTCTAGCAGATCTAGCCCATCTTTACATTGGAAAAGCGGCATGCTCAGGCAGCAAACACAGGTGCCTTGAAAACTCAGTGAGCCTTGGCATCTGGTTTTTTCCATTTTTTTTTTTTTTATATAAAGAGCGATAAAGTACCTCTATATCACCCATGACAACAAAAAGAGAAGCAGTAATTATCCAGCTTCAAGAAACTAGTTTGTTTAGTAACATTTTAAAAACATACAGAAGAATCCTGAGCTAGTAAGAATTTCCAAATCCTAATTTCTGTCTAAAAACTAACAACAACAATAATTTATTTCCCTTTAAAGAGTTCAAGAATTAAAAAAAAAAAGTATGTGATATGCAAATCCCCATTCCATTCAGAAGAATTTAAGACGTGTTTGTCCATCTCTTCTTCCAGGGACTCTTTCATATGACAATCTCCTTTTTTTGAACTCCTGTACTTCTGGAAATCCTAAATCTGAAAAAGAAGTGGAAAAAAGAAAAACCATGATAAACTGTAAATACAATCTGTATGCAGACTTAACTGTGTGTTTCTCAGAAGCACTAACAGACTTTAGCTTTGACTGGTGTGTTGCCTAAGAAAAGTAACAACTGTCATAAAATAAAATGTGCACAGATCAATATTTGCTACTTCTTACTGCTACTGACCTGTTTTATTTATATTGTCCTGTAATAGGAATATGGGACCTTATACAAAAATAAATAAATCAACCTACACTATACTTAACCACAATGTCTCAGAAAATATTTTATGTTTATTTCTATTTCATTAATACTACACTTAGAACTATTCTATAATAGTTGAAATTTAGTTCTTTTTAACCAGACGTGGTCATGTTTCTAAGTTGTTTAAAAAAGCTACTTACATTCATACTTACATAAGATTCAAGTGCTTTTACAATGAATTACTTGAGAAGTTGCTTATTCAAAACAAGTTACTGTAAGCAAATTATCTTTAGTCTTTACAAAAAGTATTGTCAGAAAACTCTAACACTGACCTAAGGATTTGATCTGTTCTAGTGGAAATACTGGCTTGGCATGGTGTCATGAATTATCTGTGGTTTAATGAGAGCTTGATCTGAAGCCTGAAGAAATCCCTGGGGTTTGTTCCCAGTGTGTCTTTTTAACTTGACTTGCTGCATAATTCTTAAATTTTTGCTCTCAGAGGCTTTCATGGTATCAAGGTGAAGTTGGGGTTTTTTTGGTTGGTTGGTGCTTTTTTTGTTTGGTTGGTTTTTTTAAATTTTTTTTTGGGGGGGAGGCGTGCATTAGCATGCAAAACTATTTCGTATACTTATTTTTCCCCTGGTTAGTGAATCATAAAGTAGAATAAGCCTGTTCTTCCAAAATCTAGAACAAAAATCACTTTTCCTTGTTTTGATTTGATTCACATTCAAGTATACTTTTGTCCTACTGGGAAAGAATATTACAGAAAGCTTATCAGTTGGAGATCACAGTGTTTTCAGAACACTGTAAAATTTGATATCAGGAGAATCTGCCCTGATCACTACTGAAATATATTGTATGTAGAATTTTATGCTATCAGTGCTAGTTACAGGTCACTGAAATAATTGTTACCTACTCAGCAATACTGCAGGTCTCAATTTTCATTCCAGAGAAGCAAAAGGTCTGTTCAGAGTTTCTGTATGAACATTTAAATTTACATAGGCTGAAAATTAAAAGAAGTTCACCACATCCAATTAACTTTTTCTCTCTTTAGCTCCGTCCATGAAAGAGTAATTTAAATTAGTTACTTAGGTTTTCATGAATGAGTCCAATCTAATTAGTGAAAGCATTTTAATGCTGTGCTGACCTTGTACCACCAAGAGATTTAATGACAGGCAGCAGCAGACAAATCATAAAGTAATCTGTACAAGGCATTTTTTTTAAACAAACTTAAACTTGGATTTTTTAAAAAAATGTGGCATCTCACCTACAAGGAAATAGAAGAACTTTAAAAGATACTACAATAAATGATACAGCAATACATGGTCTGACAGGGACTTTCTTAGTTGAAAGACTCCATGGATACATATTATGGCTTATTAAAAAAAGTTTCAAGCTAACTATATTTGATGGAGTAAACGAGGGATAAGAAAACTACAAAAAAGAGAAGCCTAATATTTTGTATAAGGACTGTACACACTTTCAGGGTAAACAAAGTTTTGAAGTACACATTATACCATCTCTGAAAATACAAGCTTTGGAATTATTTCAAGTGTAGAGTTTAGCCCTGGAGATACTAGCTAAAAAAATACTCCAAGAATAAGAAAATATATGAAAGACACTTTTTTAGAGTGCCATTTTTACTCCATTAGTGCCCGCAGCAAAACACAGCCATTAGTAGAATCTGAATTTCACTCTCAGGATTTGCTGAATCTCCTTTTTGTCCTATAGAGAAAATTCAGGCTTTTGTTCACCCTTGTCCAAACCTATGATTACAAAATAATCTTTCCCATAACTTTTAAATGCCTTCTGGCATGTTCATTATCTGTATTTTAGGCTCTGTCAAAGAGAAAGGAAGCCAAATCTTACACTATTGAAGAACTATGTTTTTCAGTATTTACCAGGGAAAAATAATGGCAGTAACACAATCTAGTTCGTTTGGTTTGGCGCTTATTTTAAAAATATTATTTATGCTCAAAACGAAACCTGCTAGGAACAATTTGTCGCAGAAGAAATACAAATGCAAGTAAGTTTTAGCAAAAGGAGTATGCAATTGTTGGGCTGAATTTGATTTAACAACTATTTAAATAGAATACAAAATACAGTCTTACGGATACTCTTTGCAACTTTGCAGTTGAGTAACAAAAAGAATTTCAGCAAAATCTGCCTTGGACCTACCTGTTCTAAGTTTTTCTTTTGTCCATAAGAGTGGAGGCCTTTGTTTTCTCTTTCCTTTAGATGTTCCACCTATTTGGTTAAAATTCAGATTTTGAAGCTCATCTGTATCATCAAAGAAATCAGAGAGAAAACTATCATGAGCAAATGAATTATGTGAGCCTGTGGATGAAGAGTCATTCCACAGTGGCTGGTCAATCTGGATTTCTGGGCTTTTAAATGTCATGTCTCTAAATTCTTCTAGAAAACTCTTAGAGCTCTCTTGACATGCACAGTCACTGAAAGTTGCAAAGAAATCCTCTTTTTCAGAGTCTTTGGAAAAATGATCAGAGCTATCATGCATCCTGAAAGGCTGTCTTTGAACATGGAGAGAATTTTTAACATCTAGATGAGCAAAATCTTCATAGTCCTTTGATACAGCAAAGAAATCCGGCTTCCTCCTTGTAATTACATCTGATGAGCATGCTTTCTTTTGCATACAGCTTGGAAGATCAGACTTTAAAAACCCCTTATGATGATTCAGTGGAGGAATTAGGGCTTCAGAATTCATATGAGATGTTCCTGGTAGAGAAAAATTTGAACCATTTTGTTTGGAGAATGAAAGATTAGTTTATTTTTTACATTCTACAGAAAACCAAGATGTCTTTGAGCATTTTGATTGCAGTCTGTCTCTTGAGAAGAACTGACCTTACTAAGATTAGAAGATAAATATTCTAACACATTCAGATTTTTCACTTGGTCTCAAAGGAGACACATTTTTCTAGTAATTCAAGGTATTACCTGTGCTATTTTGTGCCTTATCAAGCAGCTCTAAAATCTGACAATTTTGTTTATTATCAGGATACAATGTGTTGAAGTTATTCTGGTTTTCTGGGTGTGATGCACCTTTCACTGTTTTTTCTAGAGGAGCAGCAGCATTTAGGCTGTATGAAGATACCATCTCACTGAAATGCTGAAGCAATAAAGAAAATATTTGTCAGGAATATTTATGGTACACGTCTACACTGTCAAGCATGAAAAGTTAAATTAGTTGTTAAGATTCTAAGATGTATACATTTTTGTTTACTGTAACAAAAAAAAAAGACTTACCAAAGCAGGAGAGGCATGTACAGTAGACAATGTACCACCTGTCTTAAATCTATAAACAGTGTAAGTAATAGTCTCTGTCTTGAAACACAGGAAAAGCAGTATCTTAATAAGTTTACTCTCTTTCATTATTCCAAGGCTGTAGGAAGCAGTGTCTGCAATGAATTGGCATCTATCATGCATCACAGAGGAATTTAACTGAGCTTTTTCTGTCAATAAAGATGGCTTCACACATACACAGTTATTACAATAGTATGCACAATTTCACATTCAGTGCCCAAATACCTGTTCACTTGCTCCTTCACCTTAACGGAATGCTTCACCCATTTTCTTGAATCATAAAATACGTGCATTTTTTTAATGAATTAGATGACTATATTCAGTCTATAATTTTCCCAGACTTGACCCATCTGGAACAGCAGGAGCACACAATTCTTCATCTCTAGGGCTCTGTCAAATGCTTAGTACTATGAATTTGTAAGTGGTGGGTTGAAGGACAGAAGGAAGGACGGAAGGAAAGCCTGGAAATACTTAATTGGAAAACATCTTTTATATTAGAAAAACACAAAAGCTTGCATGCTGATAAAATACTCAATATGGTGAAGCTTGAGGAGGAAGTTAATTTAATGAGTATTCTTCCAGTTAAGGAAATGCCCTCATTATCTTTCCACAAACATAATGGTGACTTGACAAAATCTGCTGAGAATCAGCATTTTGGATATGAATGATATGCTAAAGCCTAATTAATTTTTAAATTATACCAGCAAATACACATGTATCATCAGATCAAAAAACCCCAACAAAACAACCACATGTTATAACAGAGCAAAAAGATTGATCTAATACATAAAATAATTTTGGCCAACCTTTAAAACTTTTTTTGGAACCTCTGGCAGAAGTTCCTGGAGTTGATCAAAGCTTGCAAGAAATAACCTGTGCAGTGAAGATCCCTTCTTTAACATAAACTGGGCAACCAAAGGACTGATACATGGAAAAGCAAGCAGGCATTTCTCTGTCTGGAAATGGAAATTATTTTGTTAGATTGATATCTGACAAATTTTTTTCCCTTTTTTTCCTGTTACTACAAAGTCACATCTCATTGAATAAGTCATAGTGTATATCATAGAAAGAGAGCTTTCAAACAGTGCACTTTTATAGTCCAATAAAAACTCCTTTTTTTATCACAGATGTAACATAGTATCATTTCTGAAAAAGAGTAAGTTCTGCATAACAGTTTGACAAAAAGCAAGTCTAAAAGATGTTTATTTTCTAAAGGTTAAAACCAGTGAATCATATAAACTTGATTTTAAAATGCATGACCAGATTTACTATTAATTCTCCATTTTAAAGTAAATTACCTAGATCAATATAAACTGACAAAAGTGGTTCTGTTTTACAGAAGTTGTATTTGTTAACAGCAAACAGGTGGCAAAAGCAGAATTTTCCAGGAGGGGGCTGAATGTCACAAATAGGGCAGCAAGTTGAGAGTAGCTTGTTTATCAGTGTCAGCTTCCTGTTCCTGACTTTCATAAAACACTGCCAGGATCAAATATCTTTAACAGAGACACAATACAATGACTCCTCTCCATTTTTTACCAATATTCTTAATCTCTAAATTGGAAAACCTGTAATCCAATACCCACCTCTTGAAAGGCCATAGCAATACCTGCTTTATAATGCTTCTGAATTTTGCAAAAGCCAAAAACAATCTCAGCTTTACAAGAGTTCAAAGTTTTCACATAAAATGAACAAATCCGTATGTTTCATTTGAAAACCTTACTATACAAGTTAAAGGATATCATATATTTGACAGTGATTGATGGGCCTGTTGCAGCACTTACTGGAATGAGTTAAACAAGTAACTGCATAAGTTAAACAAGTTTCTACCATCTGGTACTAAAGCAGGTCAGCAAGCAATGCCACTGACTTCAGTTAATGAATCAGCACTGCTGAATTTGGCTTCCTGCCCACATGAGCCACTGTATGTTTATCTTTTACAATTTAGGTAGTTTTTTAAACCTAGTGCGTAGAACTGGAGAACTGTACAAATTGGCAGGCAGATGTGGAGGATAAACTTCCCTACAGGTTAATCGCGAAAGCACAGGGAAAGTCCAAGTTGCATCTAATTGTGCTGACAAGGATGACGGAAATAATATATAAATATATATATGTGTGTGTGTGTCTGTGTATATATATATCTCTGCATATATACTAGAAATATGCTTGTATATATATATTTGCACATATATATATATATAATGCTTATTTTAATAATGTATTTTAAGAGAACAACAACAAAAAAGCCTAAAACTTTATGAATCTTAGAAACAGGAAGAAAACTGTAAGTTCACGGGAAGAGAAGCAAACCTCAGATGGCAAGACGGAAAGCCAGGATTTGTCCAGCCACTCATGAGGACTGATATTAGATGCTATCAAAATGTTGTCAGCAATCTGACGAATTACCAATGCTGTCTCTTCAATCCCCGGCGTGAGAACTACCTAAAAGTGATACATAATATTCTTGGTTAAAACTCACTCTAATGAGTGTCTTAATTTACTGCGGAAGTTGAGGTGAAAACTAAAGGTCATCCTGAGCACAAGAGTTGGTAATTGTTATTACAATTGCTGAGTAATTAAACCTGATCCATGTTTGTCATGCAGAGAAACTCCAACCTCTGACCATTAGCCTGGCTGCAAATTACACTCCTTATTTATGCAAATCCTATGTAGGTGAAATTAATTGATTTATCCTATAGGTCTTTTTTATGTGATCAAATTTCTGGGTATAATATGCGTTCCTAATAAAACAGGCAATTGTGAGATGCCCATTACAGTTTAAGGAGATGTGTGACACTTTGAAACTATAATTTCCGCACAAACTACACTGCTGAGTACATGAAATGAAAAACAGTTTGTCCTCTCTGTAACTTTCATTTAATCAGGTAAATTTTATACAAATTTTAATATGCAAATAATAATGACTTTCATAAAGATCTGCACTCAACATTGGCAGCAAATAAGTAAAAAAAAGTGATTATGATCTAAAAAGATATTACTTCATTCAAAAATATAAGTTACCAACAATTTGGTAAGCTGAATGAAATTTCTGCCCCAATTTTAAAACTGATTATTCTAGATACTAAACCAAACCTTCTAGATTCTAGATTTCCTGATTTTTAAAGAAAAAAGTTAATTTACGTTGTCATATTAAAAAAGCAAACCAGCTGACAGCAAATTGTTTCTTTTTTTCTTCTGTCACATCAGCAGCACAATATTGATCTGAAATTTCAAATTAAGACATAAGCAGGATTAATATATATTCTAATAATTTATTAAAGGTATGATCCCATTTTTTGACTGCTAGTTATAAAAAGACTTAAACTGCTATTTGAATCTGATTCAACTTATATTGCAGTCAACACAGTCTTTTCACTGACTTTATCAGCACTGAATTAAGATCCTCTTTTATTTTAGTAATTTTGAGCTATTTTATGTTTTTGATGTAGAAAACAGACTTGATTGAGCTCTTCTGAAATATCATATCATGAAGACTAATACAGAAAAAAATTACCTTCACTTCAAAGTCTTCTGACTTCTGTGTAAGTTCAATTAGAGTGGCATAAATTAAGACAAGGTTAAGCAGAGTATTTCCCTTGAGACTGTACCTGTAAAACAGTTTCACTTCATCATTAATATTTAATATGCACATGTAATTATCTCAAACCATTTATTCCATGTCTTCATAAATATCTATTTCATTTTCTGGAATTCAGAATACTGGTACAGTTTGAGCACTAATATCTGTGGAAGGAGAACTAAGATACTTTAAGGGACTGACTGCTGAAGGATGGACTGTAAGGAAAGAAAACAGAGTCAGTCTACAGCAAAGCAAGTCTGGTCTGAAACAAAAGGTCTGGATCAACGTCAGTCACTGGAGACACTGGAGAAAAAACAGAGAGGAAATTAAGCAACCACTTGCTTACAGAAAAAAAAATCTAAAAGAGGTAATAAATTAATGTTTATGAACTATGTCAACAAAAGGTGTGCTTCCATAGCAAAAGGAGAACTACTGATGCAGTGGAAGAACACTTAAAATATTTCCCTGTTGCAAATTACATACAGTGGTAGTAACACAGTAATTCATAACCATGCATTTGTAAGGGTGAATTTACTTCAAACAGATGTAAGAATAATTCCAGTATTCCACATCCTTAGAGCTGTGAAATTTCTGGACATGTTCATTTGAAATACAACTCAGGTTAGTATTGCCTGCCTCAAAATGAATAACAACCATTTCTTTATCTCTTGTGTAAGACTAAAAATAGCTTTACAAATAAAAAACAACTTTTCGAACATTTTTGTGGTCTCCAGTGACCACTGTTACTTTTACAATTTCACTGACTTTTTCAATAGGAGCATGACAACATTGTAACTAAGTGAAAAACTCAAAGCACACTAGAAATATGAGATTACAATATTTGTATTTGTAAGAGAAATGTATTCCTACAGAGAAGTTCAAAGAAAAACGAGTATCAACTTGTTCTAATGAGCAGCTTTCTTTAGGGACAAGTTTGTTTTAAAAATACTAGGATAACAAAAGAACTTCATAACTTACTCTAAACTCAGTCTTTCTCTGGAATAGAAAATAATCCAACAGCACGTGTATTGGAATGATAATGCAATCAGCCTCGATATTACAGTGTCACAGGAGTCCTCATAACTTAGTTCTTCCATATTCTACCATGGAATTTAAATAAAGAGTAAAAACTAAATAAATACATTACCAGGGCTGCCCCAAGCTTTTAATGCATATCGATATAATATGCAGAAACTAGATCAAACATAAATACAGCTAAATAACATAAGCATTAAGGACACATATGGGAATTGGGAGAACTAGCTTGTATTCTCAACTTTTATTTTCTTTGAACTTCAAAAGGTTGATTCACTGCTTCACGCCTCTTCTCCCTTCCTCTAAAAAAAAACCAGTGTCAATACCTTTTTAGGCTGTTCTTAAGATTTTTTGTGAACTTTCATAATGCAAAATATTGTTATAAACTTCTGAAGTACTTACTTAGCCTATACAAATCATATTATACCTACATTAAGTATATAAAGTACATCACTAATAGCAGTAGCTTGTAGGAATGTCTACATTGTACTTGCAATCCTAATTGATTATTTTATTATTTATCTATCTTTCAGAAGCAGTTCGTCTACCTGCCATCTGTCTTGCTGCGTACCAGAATTTAAGTAGTATGCTATTGCTTAAGCTAGTATTTTTTACTAAAAGTAGGATAAATTATTCTATATACTAATTCAGATAACCATCCGAAATGGGAGGAGTTAATATGCACACTGGTAAGAGAATATAGCCACAAATGCATTTAATTGGTTGTTGCAAATTGTCTTTATACAACCCTATTTTCAAGTACGCATCCTTTAACTACATTTCATATAATTAAATCACAGGTCAAATGTTAATTCAGCGAAGAAACTGAGAACATTTTAAACTAGTCAAACTAGGACAGAATTTTAGGGTTAATGATTTATGATGTGAAACAACGCATGAATTAAATATGATTATGAAGGAGAAAGATATGTAAGAAGTCTGAAGATATGGCCTAGAAGTGACCCAACATATAACAGAACTTGGACACAGTGGTTTCATTTTTCAGTAGCTTCACAGTACCTGCAAAAAGATAGCAGTACATTCATCTATCGTCAACACAACATATCGATCTATACTTCCAAAGAGCCTTAAGGAGTAACTACTGCTTCTTTCAACAAAGGTAATGCTGTACCTGAAGAAGTAAAATGATTCTGTTAAAACTCAGGCAAGTAAAATACTATTATTTTCTTAAAGCAAATGAATAACATACACCCCTTAATACAGTTTTTAAACTTGTACAGTCTTCATCTTCGTCAAATGCTCAGTTCATTATGAGACACACTTGAACAATACATATCAATGTAGCAGTGATTTAATGAAATTAAATAGTGTTGCTAACTGCATTGAGTATGACCTTGATATCCAGGCTTTGAGTTTACAAAAAAAGAGGTAATATAGAAACTAAGATAGATACTTTGAAACTCCTTCTGACTAACTTTACATTTTGTATTTCTTTTCCTCCTTTCATGATTGTGCAGCACAAGGCAAAGCAAAGTCCCTGACTGCCATTGGTATGATCCTAAAATTTCTGAGTGACTTAGAACTGCCAGCAGCACAGCCTCCTGTTGTGTTTTACTAGGAAACACAAGAGACCTAACTCTGAATCTGCCAGCAGTATGTCCTCTAGAAACTTGTATGGACAGTGTATTCAGATGTTTTAAGAAAAGTAAACTATTACCTTTTCTGAAATTATACAGTTCTTTGCACACCTATTTAACGCCTTCATCAGTGCTAAAAGGAGCTAGTGAGGAAGTAACAAAACTGCATTCCCAGCTATTTGGCTTATGGCCAGACCGAACAGAGAACTTGAACAAATCAGAGTTTAAAAGCATGCCAGATTATGTGTTCAAATTTTAAAAGTCAAAGACATATTTTTTCCCCTACTGAACTGTAATAAGACACAGACCAAAAATGGCTCCACAGCTGACTCAAGGATAAAGCTAGGATCAAAACCGGCAAGACTCTCCGGCAACATGGTGAAATCAACTATCTGTATCTATGTCACTATGTCTGAGAGATATTGCTGCTCTGGTCCCTATTTCTTCCTTCCTTTTTTTTTTTTCTCTTTCCCCTCACAAGATAAAAGGTAGCTTTACCAGGTATTTATTACTGTGAAAGCAAAATTCAAGAAAATTATGTCAAAGTAAATACTAAAGAAGCCAAATGATTTACAACCCTGGAAGTTTTTTTACAGGTTACAGAGTATTAAAAATTAAATGAATAGCAGATCTGAATTTTATGAATAAATTAGCTTCTGTTTTAAACTTAGCCTCTCCCAAACACTGTGATGCATCAGAAAATAAGATGTTTTACTATTGTTCAGCTTGGGTTTTTAGCATAGCTTCACTAGATAAAAACAACAAAAAAAACCCCAAAAGCAATTTTTATGATGAATTAAATACAAAGTCTTCCAAAGACCAAGAAGCACTAAAGAAAAAAAAATTAGTTAACATTATGATTTTCAGAGAAAAGTAGACAATTTGAAAAGTTGTTTTGATTAAAAAGTTCCAGTTCATTATAACAATAAAAAAAATCAGCCAATTCCATTCTGATTGGCATGTGTGTGAATCTCTAGTACTAAGTTATCAACTTCAACAGAAAAATTACTTTCTTGTCTCTTAAATTGCTAATTGTGTAATTGCAGAAATGTACCTGATAGCCAACTAAATGGCTAATATTTGATATAGTAGAACAACATACATGTCCTGAAAATCTGAAAATAAATAGTCCATATAGATTCTTTTCACTCACTTGGTTTCAAAAAGCTGAAGAATATCTGGCATATTAAGAAGACCTTCAGTTGTCAGAAATATATATGGAATCTGTACTTCCAGAAGAAAGGAACCACCATGATTCCCTGAAACATTTTGTATATGTAAGATAATAGTTTAATAAGCAAAAAACTAAGGATACATTTAATGGACGTATCTTTTAAAAATGCAGCTTTTATTCATCTTCAATAAAACTCTTCCATTCTATAGGTTTTTTTCCCCCAAATTAAACTCTTTTGAGTATCCTTGAAACTACACTTTAATTCAGATTTCTTTAGATCTACAACATTCCCTTAGGATGAGAAAGGGTGGATACAGCTTCCAGAAGCTGTAAATAACCTGTGAACTTGGCACAAGTCTCTTATAAACCCACATGTACTACAACAGCCTAGCCAAAACTAGGCTTACACTCAAATAAAAACACCTTCTTGCTGCATAGATAACCCAACTCTGTTTGTTTAGCTTTATCCTTCATAACATATTATTCATTCTCTTCCACATGAATGTAGCATTTTATGGAACAGAAAATGTTTTCTTTTCATATGTCAGCCTCACTGTTTATTACAATTCTGGAGAGCACTTACCCATTTGTATTGTTTCAGGGAGAGTGGTTTTAAAAGTCATGTAAGTAACATTCAGATTTTTGCACAGATTTTTCCAGCCAGAATTTTCAGAATAATCATATTCCATTACTAATGAGAAGTGTGTCCAAGGGAAGTCAGCTCCAATTTGCTGATTATGTACAATGACGCAGGAATATCTACTAAGGCTTAAAAAACCCCAACAAAATATGAATTAAATTAAATGCAGGTAGAATTACCATCAGAACAAAATAAACTCAGTGTTACTTTGACAAAATCTAACTGCTTAAAGTCTGTTTACAAAAAAAATTTACCCTTCCTGCCTAAAGTTTCAACTCCTTTAAACATTAATTTAAAAATCAAAAGCTGTACTCTTCCCTCTACAATCATCTCCCTGAAATATCGTATTTTCCAGAAAAGTAATAATTTGTCATTTCTTCTGTTATGCCCTTTCACCACTTTTTCCTAAAACATGCAAAAATCATGTTTTTCTACATGTTTCTCTTTAATTTTCTAAAATATGCAGAACAACATATAAGGCTAGGAATATGCAATTGCTTGTTCTCCGAAAGTTCCGCTGAGCCTCGCTAAGCATTTTTCTAGAGTGGACAAAATTCTCCACTTGAAAAATGAAGGAATAGGTTCATATCATGAAAACTTTACTCCAGACTGGAAAGTCCCATGGAAATGAACAAAACTAACTAAAGTTTCACTGACCTTAGTCCTGACTAATGAATTTGTTCTCAAGAATCAAGAATTTTACTTACTTGCTTATGATCTCTTTACAACCTAAAGGGCTTCCTTTTTTCTCAGAATTCAAATCCATAGCTTTCAAACCTGCTTAAAAATAATTAAACAGTTGATGTAATAAATGAGCCTCTATTTCTATGAATCAATCCACAGCAGTAAGTAGCAAATGTGGAACAACACAAGTTATTAAAATTTTAAGTATTACATACTCAGTCCTGCTGAAGTCCTATACAATTTCAGTTTGTATTGTACTGTTGGATGTAATGATTTAGAAACTTCCTTCTCAGAACCCAAGGAAAAGGTAATGCAAACAAGTTTCATGTCTCACAAACTCACAACCCTGTTACCTTAAAATGAATAATTAGAGGGTAATACAAAATGAAGCACATTTGCTCCTTTATAGGTTAAATTTCTTTACACTTTTTATACATTTGAAATTTTAACTGGAAGACATATCTAAGAAGGAATATTGGTATTATAAAAGTGCCTCTTTTCAAAAGTGTAGTTGGATTGACCTTTGTTTGCAACCAAGTCTTAAGACCTTAAAACAAATAAAACTCTTTTCATTAAATAATATTATTAGTAAAAGCACTGTGAACTGCCTCCTCCCTTTCAAAACATTCTAAAAGACAGTCTTTCTTCTTTTAAGAGCACAGGAAATATAACTTTATTTTTAAAGGGAAAGGAACAGTATAATACATGACACTTGATAAAGTTCATGCAAGTACGATTTATGAAAACGGATTTTAAAAAAAACAATATGAAAGGAATCGGCGACTTGTTCTAAACATAACTATAGGCTCAAATTACAATTTTTCTGAAACGTTTGTTTTACCAGCTGTATTTGCAGTGTTGAACCAGCTTGTATAGAAATTACTCACAGATAAAATGCTGAAGTGATGAAAGTGCTGTTTTTATCAGTGGGGAGGTGGGATATTGGAAACAGTATTTTTTTACTTCGAGTTTTATAGATTGCTACAGCTTATGCTGACATATTTAACAAATTAGCAAACAAGATCAGCAACATATAGCTAAGGGAAAACATGATCTGTACCTGACTACTCATTCAAGGCTTTATGCTGGGGAGTTTAGTCAAGACTTTTAAAATTTAACTGCTCTGAATAAACTTGCAAGGAAGAAAGCATGTGACAATGATCAGCTAAAAACAAAGGTCAGCTAAAAACAATGAGACAATCTGATCAATACAACAGATGCAAATGTAATTAGGCAATGGGCTGTCCACAGCTCCTTCATGTTCTGTTAAAAAAATCTTTGACTCAACAGATACATTTCATTTGCTTGCAACAGAAAACATCATACCAGAACTCTTAATCAGGAGAAAATAAAATTAAAAGAAAAAAGGCTGATGGAAGAGTTAAGAAATATTAAACAGCGAGAGAAGTATGTAGAAAGGCTCCTGATGAGAAGAAAAGCACCTGCAGCAAGCATTCACATAAGAATGCAGCAATCCACAGAATAACAGCCACTTTTTATTTCAAAAATGCACATAAAATAATTATTTACCTTCTATGGTAGATAACGGGTGAATGAAGGCAGCTTTTTCTCTTTCAGAGTCCATCCTTGTAATGATTAGTATCTGTATGAAGACAAGGAAAAGAAACTCTAGTTAATGTTAAAAAGTTGTTCTTTCAGCCTGCATACATCTTTCTTTCTCCTTTGCACAGAAAACACAAGATTGAATAAACAGACAGCAAAATAGAAACTTTGGAGTTTTCCACAATTACAATCCCAGAATGTCTCAAGTTGGAAGGGACCCATAAGGATAGAGTCCAACTCCCTGCTTCTCACAGGACTAACTAAGCCAAATCACTATGTCAAAGTGTTTCTTGAACACAGACAGACTTGGTGCTTCAACCACTTACGTAGGAGTCTGCTCCAGGGAAGACCACCCTCTAAGTGAAGAATCTTTTGCCTAATGTGCCTGAACTTCTTCTGACACAGCTTCATTCCAGTTGCTTGTGTCCTACTGCTGGTCACCAGAGAGAGGAGATATGTACCTTCCCCTCTGCTGTCTTGCTTGAGGAAGGTGTAGGCTGTGATGGGGTCACCCCTCAGCCTTCTCTTCCCCAAGCTGAACAAGAAAAGTGACCTCAGCTGCCCCTCCTCTTGCCCTTGAGGCCTTTCGTCATCTTGGTCCCCCCTCCTCTGGACATAGAAAACAGACAAGTTTGATATCCTCCTTGTATTGTGGCACCCACAACTGCCCCAAGCACTCGAGGTGAGGCCACCCCAGTGCAGAGCAGAGCAGGACAATCTCCTCCCTTGCCCGGCTGGTGATGCTGAGCCTGATGCACCCCAGGACATGGGTGGCCCTCCTGGCTGCCAGGGCACTGCTGACTCAGCTTGCCATTGACCCAGACTTCTAGTCTCTTCCCACTGGGCTCCAGTCTCTTCTCTCCCAATTTTTATGTATAACCATGATAGCCCCATCCCAGGTGGAGGATTTGGCATTTGCTCTCAGTATGTTTCATACAGCTGATGACTGCTCAGCTCTCTAGTCTGATTTTACTGTAAGGCCTTTCTACCCTCAAGGGAGTCCACTGCTCCTCCTAATTTAGTATCATCAGTAAAATCACTTAATGTGCTTTTGATTCCTGTGTCCAGACAACTTATAAAAACATCTAAGAGCACTGGCCCTAAAATTGAGCCCTGAGGAACACCACTGGTCACTGGCTGCCAGCCTGATGTAATTCCATCCACTGCAATTCTTTGAGCTCAACCCATCAGTCAGTTGCTCACCCAACCCAGTATTATGGACTGGTCTAGCTTTGTGATGAACAGTTCATCCAGGATATTGTGAGAGACAATATTAAAAGTTTACTAAAATTAAAAACCACGTCAACTAGATGGGTCACCTTGTCATAAATGGAAAAAGAAAGGAAATCAAGTTGGTTAAGCAACACTTTTCTCTTGTGAACCTGTGCTGGTTGTGGCCAATGACTGCGTTGTCTTTCAAGCGTTTTTCAGTAACTCCCAGAATAACCTTTTCTGTAATTTTACCAGACACTGAAGGGGGACTGACAAGTCTCTAATTACCAGAGGCTTCCTTCTTTCCCTTCTTGAAAACTGAAACAACATTTAACATCTTCCAATCAGCTGGAATCTCTCCAGACTCCCAAGACTAGTGAAAAATAATGGAGGAAGGTCCCACAATGACATTTTTGAGCTCCTTCAGTAGCCTGGGATGAACCCCACTGGGCTCTATAGGTCTTTGCATATCCGAATGGAGCTGCAAGTCTCAAACAAGTTCAGGATTGGCTGAACTTAGGTTCAGGTTATCATCATCCTCAGTCACAGTCTTCTAACACTGGGCTCTAGAGGGGATTGAAGACAGAGGCAAAAGAAGGCACTGAATGTCTCTGCTTCGTCTATGTCTCTATTTGTGAGGTGACCAACCTTGTCAGACCAATGTCATCTCTGATTCCCATTTTGCTCTTGACTTATTTAAAAAAGCCTTTTTTGTCATCCTTCACAATGTCAGCCAGCTTGAACTTTAATTGAGCTTTGGCCACATAAATTTTCTCCCTACATGAGTGAACAGCCTCTCTATAGCCACTTCATGTCACCTGTTCATAAGTGACTTCCAAAGTCCATACGTGTTCCTTTTCCACCTAAATTCTAGAAGATCCCTGCTCAGCCAGGCCAGGCTTCCGCCTTGCTTGCTTGGCTTTTGACATCTTGGAATTGCCTGCTCCTGTCCAAAAAAATGATGGCTCTTAAAAAGTGACCAGTATTCCTGGACTCCAGTACCTTCAAAACCAGATTTCCCCTGGACCTTACTAAGTAGCTCCTCCAGCAGTCCCAAGTCTTCTCTCCCCATATTCAAAGTCTAAGTTCTGCTGGCAGTTTTTCTCCAACCATCAACAATTTGGAACTTGGGTGTATGTGTGCATTAATATTATGAATAAAGCTCTTCCAGAAGAATCTTAAACGGGAATATTTGACTAAAAATAAAAATGCTACTTAAAGATACTATCTAAACATACTATTCCACATTATTACTATTGTACTAGACAGATTTGTCACATTAGAAGCATTATCCTTATGAAGATAAAACTTAAACTGAAGATATCTAGACTTTAGCCTGCAAGGTACTGATGTACTGGAGGGAGGTACTGGATGTACTGCTGAACTACTTAGAAAGATTTTCCAGTCTGTAGATAGAGTCACTAAAGTGTTCCTGACAGAAATCTGAGATTCATTAAATATTGCTTAAGACAAAAATGTTGAAAAGGATTAGAGTCTACCAAACTGACACAGTATTAAAAAGAATCAC
The DNA here is from genome assembly GCA_013397775.1 of Eulacestoma nigropectus. Taxonomy (NCBI): domain Eukaryota; kingdom Metazoa; phylum Chordata; class Aves; order Passeriformes; genus Eulacestoma; species Eulacestoma nigropectus. The sequence continues at coordinate 31,050 of VZTE01001599.1, forward strand.
CACCAGAGAAGGTGTTTACCTTGTCCATCATTTCAACTGATACAAACTAAACACGTGCTACATGAAGTATATAAATAAGAATATATACCAACATGCACCATACTTTCTGACAGGATGATCTCTGAACTTTTATGCCATTGTATAGATGCTTTTCATGGTGTACACAAGATTTTTAAGAAGTCACACAGCATTGTCTAATTCTTAAGACTTAAAGACATAAGATAATCGTATGTGTAAATATTAAAAGCATGTTAGATCTTGTCAGAAAAGAACTTCTGGTCACATAGACAATCATAAGGCAGATTTCAATTTTCCAGGCAGGTGCACAGAGGAGCCACTCAACAATCCATTGGCACCTTTATAAGCAGTTTTGGACAACTGCATCTAAAAATTGTAGACTTGCTTTTCTGCACAGAATTCAACAGCAGACTCATTATAAGTTCATATAATTATATACTAGATGAGCTAGATGAAATTTTTAGTCATGTTTTATCTAATCATAAGTACAAAGATAATGAAACATAGAGCAAAATTATTTTTTTCTAAACCAGCAGTAACTTCTTCCTTAGAAAGGAAATGTCCCATTACAATCCTGCATCAATAACAACTTTGGCTAATAAAAGGATAATGAGATGATCATATTTCACATCATATTAACTGATACTGATGTGATATGATAGAACAGTAAATAGTTTATTGAACTATTACTTCTTCTTATTAAACGGTTACTTTTTATTAAAACCAGAATACTCCTTCTACCTACTCTGGCTCATTGAAATCTGTCTCAATGTTAGGAAACAGTAAACAATTAATAATTGTTAATGAAATCATATATAGCCTTACATTGCATGCATATCTCTGCACAACTAAGTCAAGCAAGCAAGTAAAAACTCTAGAATTATAGCTAAAAATTTTTAAAAATCATGGCTAGCGGAGTTTAGAAAAAAAGCCAAATTATCACTGAGCTGACATCAAGATGACAAAGTTCTCATATGCCTCCTACTACAACATAATCCTAGTATCACAAAGCAAAATGTGTTGCTCTTAAGAAGAAGAAAAGGATGCAAAATCATTTTAGTGCATCCGCTGAAGGACAGACAACAAGAAAAATCAGCACCATTTTATTTTTGTTGCTTTGTTTTAACTTTAAATTCTAAAAGGGTGTATAATAAGCTGTTAAATTGTTCTTCTCAGCAAAATTAAATCAAAAGATGTTCAGAGCTCCTAGTGCAACTCTTAAAAGAAATACAAGAAGAATAAATCCCTAGGAAGTGAAGCATGGAAAGAAGCTAAAATAACGTAAACTTAAAGAGCTTTTTTGGCTGTGTTTAGGAGCAATTCTATTCCAAACAGTTAGAACACTTAAATATTATGCATTTCATTCTGTCTGTTTCCTAATGTGATCAGTATTCTGTAAAGAAATAATAAATATTCTGCAAAGGAAAGTGGTATTTTGCACTGTGTCACATCACCCAAAATATTCACATACCCAGGAAAGAAAATCTTCGGATAATTTGAATATCCTCCAAAACTATCTTCCATGACAAAGCTACCACTCACAGATGTTTGCTTCTTATATAATTCAAATGCCAGGAGGTTGGCCTGATAACCTCTGCTTAACCAGTGTATCTGTGGATAACAACACTCACACACTCCTTGGTGCATGTGCGCTCCAAGTCACACTGTACGAGCACGCAACCATGACCTGTGCTACGATTCTCTCTGTGTGAGATGATTGAGACTTTCAAATAAAAGGTTATATCATCATTTTCAGTTAATGATGTGATACAATATACTTACCAGGAAAACAAAACCACCTGCAACAAGATAAAGCCTTGGCAATGTTAAAACTCTTTTGCATGTTATTACACGTATGCAACAAAGAGAGATTTGATCAAACAAACTTGTACTGCTGTGACAGACTTCTTAAAATTTATGTTACCCTTATTTAATAGATACCATGAGGTAATTATTAGACTTTTTTTCTATAAACGAACACTTGTTAAAACATAGTTCCACAATTATTCATATAATCTGGAACAATTCTGTTTGTTAAGAGAAATTGGTTACATTGTTTGTTAACCTTAACACTGTGTTTCTCTCCATAACTTTTCATCCAATTCAACACTTCACGCTGAAGTGCTGTTATTTTGGGATGTGCTTCATGTTTTTTCTGGCTGCTGTACTGTACAATCTTCAACTGCCTCCAGATATTATTCAGACAGGATTCTAAAATGTTTTTATAGATATCCTTTGCCTTGGACAAATAACCTGTTAATAAAGCAAGAAAAGAAGTAACTGCAGTGACAAAAGATAATTGTCAAGCATTGTGTTCAATCTGCACATCAATTTAAAATCTATGTGACGGTTGTATCTTGCAAAAAAACAGATGAAAATTTAATGGCTCCCCAATATGGAAGGAGAATATGACCACTAATTCGGTACATAAAAGGCGTTTATAAGACTGCTGTACTTTATCTAGTAGCTGCTATGTAACTCCAGCTAGAATTATACAAGATTGCATCCTAAAGCTGCAGATGCTAGCAGCAACACTGTTACATTTAATTAATCTGTACAGTTTAGACTAAGTAACAACAGTATTTCTATCACTATTGTCTAAAGCTTTTTTGTCCTGTGTGTTTACCACTTGTTACACTATCACAACTATTCTCAACTCTGAATGATGACTTCTATGTATAAATGGTGAACAATGCTGGGGTTATTTGAAAATGCATAAAGAAAAAATACATCCAATATAACTGCATGATGAATCCCACAGCACAATAACACAACAGTAAAGACTACAAGGCCTACTTAGTATCTCACTCAATTTTCTAATTTTTTTTTCAGATTTTTTACTTGTACAGTTTCCTGTGTGAGCTGTTGCTCAGGTTTGGAAACACAGGTGGCTTTTGTAATTCTGAAATATCATCTAGGAGTGCTTCTGCTACAATAAACAGTGGAGGAAGAACTGCTCATTTTTCTTTCTCCCATCCTTCTATGTCATTTATAGTAAGGATAGAAGAGAATTGTACTTAGGATTCTACTTATATATTCATTCTGTGTTCTTCTTCCTATTCTTTTATTGCTAGAAATATTGAAGGAAATACAAAATAATTTTATTTCCCTACAGTCCAGTTTATGGCAGATGTCTTACATCTTACACCAATTTTAGGGGAACACCACCCATCAGGGGATAGTTCAGACTGAAATTAGATGCTCTGAAGCAACTTTATCTCCTATAAAGACAGAGGCAGTCTGACTTTCTTAGGGCATTCATAAATACTGACTTCAACTTCTTATGGACCTATCCTGATAGAGGTATCTGAAAATGCACAATACACAGCTATGGGAATTTGAAAAGCTCAGCTCTATCATTTCAGGCATTAAACTGGGTTAAAATGGATTGTCATATTCCAAATTTGAATAAGACCAGAAAAGCTCAAAAAAGCGCTTCTATGTAAGTCCAATGTTGTAACTTCAAACTTCCTTCCTCATAACACATTAGCCAACATTTAAGATTTTGCTTAAAATGCTCTCAGATTTAAGTACCTCACTTCCATGGAGCCTAAAGATATTTTATGTGGAAAGTGTTCCACACTCACAAAAGACAGCTGGTAGATAGGGAAGGACTTGACATTTTTGCATGTTCCTCAGTTTCCTCACAGAGATTCCAGAGCAAATTTGTCATTCTGAGATAGAAGTCACATTACATATGTGGAAGTTCTTAACAATCCATGGAATAACATAAACAGCAGTCTATTAGTCATGAACTGAGCATATACCCCGATGGCAAAGTGTCACAGCCACAAACATGGGGGATGGTCTGCAGAACACACACAAAGTTTTGGGTTTCTGGGTATCATTATTCAGTACAGAAAACAAACCTAGAGCTGTGTCCAAGCCACATGTTAGTAGCAGATCTCGAACTGTCACCAGCAGATGTACCAGAGCAGCATGTCTGAACAGCATAATCTCCTTCTCATCTATTTTACCTTTACAAATAGAAGATAGAGGTATGATCTACATAAAATTTCACAACTCACATAATATATATATGTAATCAGCTTAAAAGATCCTGGTATCTAAGCATTTTCATTAAACACTCTTAAACATGGATAAACATCAAAGGTTAACTTTCAGATCTGGTGCCCTTGCCAAATAGCTTATGATATAGCATAACTTTTCCCAGGTCATCTGACCCAGAGCAAGTGGCACACAGGGAAATGTTTTTGAAAGGCGTGCATAGATATATGGTACTTGCTGGAGAAGGCAATAACAGTTCCCCTGGGCATATCATTAAAACCACATTGCTTTACTGATTTTAGTGTGGCAATTCTCTATACCTGATTAACATCTCATGATGAAAATCTTCACCTTCAAGAAGGTAAATTTGGATGACATTTGCTTCTTCTTAGACCCATGTAAATCAAACAATTTACAGGCTTCTTATTCTGTATTGTATATCCATTTTGAATATATATTCTAGGACACCATTGAACAAGAAGGAATTTCTAATCTGAAGACAGAAGGTATTTTTGGGAATTGCACACAGGTAACGGTGCCGTTAATTATCATAAATAAGATATTTTGAAAACTCAACTGCAGAGTAAGTGTGCTTAATAATGAAATACATACTTCAAGATGCTAAACATGGTTGAGGAAGATAATTAAAGAATAAACTACTACAGCTGAAGGTGCATTCTAGAAGGAAAATAGTAGCTAGTTCTGTGTACTAGGATTAACATAACTTTTAATTCAAAAAGACAAGCAAAGCACTTGGGAAGGACAAATCAACTTAAGGACACAGCATACAGAAGGACAGCTGGAAACTGCATGAAAGGCAAAGATCTTGCAACTATTCTGCATCAAAATACAGAAAGTGAATGTTCAGCTCTGTTAGTGAAGGTGCTGAAACTGAAGGGCTATGCCCAGCTCTTTACACCAAACACCATAAAAACTCAGTGAGGAATACAGATCATTTAGAAACAAAGTAACACAATAAGAAACCATTTTATGATGAAAGACTGGAGCACTTGGTGATAGTTGATGCAGAAAAGACCAGCAAGTAAATAATAATCTGCTAATAGATCACTACCATCACAGTAAGTGATCATTTTCTATGTTCAGTCAGGGATTAAGGAGCAAATAGATCACAATACTCTGGAGTAGAGTGGAGTAAGACTGGATATTGTGAAACTATTTAAGTAAAGGTAGAAAATAAAAGAAGTATGCTACCAGGGAGATTTTGGTATCTCCTACAGAGATAGAGAAATATTCATTAGAAATGAATTGGATAAATTCTTCCTTTTTTCTGTGGGCCTTTCAGCAAGAAAGTTCTTATTTCCTTCTGCTGCTTTAGGTGGGGAAAAATGCCATTTCTATAGCATATAAACTGCATTTGAGAGGATGTAAGTTTTCTTAAATTAATCTTGAATTGAAATGCATACTCTTACATTTTTTTTTCCTTGATTCAGAGAAGCAGTAGTAATTCTCTGTATACTTTTCTCACTAATGTTTTCCTTTCTGTGATTCACTGATACAGATACCATGTTTGTCCCTTATGTTTGTGAAGATAGTGTTTACTTTTTTGTAAGCTCCTTCATATTAAGAGAACGCTGCTGCTGACAATTTTAATATGGTAATTCTATAGATCACAGGCTGTCATTCTGCAGGGCCAACTACAGTTTCTTTTTGTTTGCCTTCTTTCTCATTTATGGTTTCATGGTCGTTAATGTTTTCTTTGAGAAAAATACATTCAGCACAGAAAGTAATGAAGTTGAGACAGAAAGAGTTTATTGCATAATTTGTGACATAATATAGAAACATGGCAGGTAGTAGACAGCCTACTATGTTATCCTTACAACTAGTTCTCAACTATGAGCTGTGCAACTCAAAAAAGAACATTAAATACCAAGTCACATTCTAAATGTTCCTCAAACACAGTCTCCATTTTGTTAAGAAGTTTTCCTGACTCTCTCTTTACAGTCAAAAATCTTTTTTAAGGGGTCCCTAACTTTGTCGACCTTCCTTTTATTTTTCTGGTTTTATAGGGCTTTCACATGTCACATAGGAAAGAAATGCAGTTAGAAAGAAACCAAAGTACCATGGATTTTTTTTTCTCCTTATTTCTAACATGGGCATAGTATTTGGCAGCATACAGGTGTAACAAAATATAGCTACTACAAGAAAAGAAACAACAAAATCACACAGAAAACGATTAATTTTAAAATCTAGCATGAAAAAAAAATTAAACATTGTTTTCTACAGAAACAACATTTCTGAAGCATATGTAAAATATTTTAAAATGAAATCCAATTAGAATACTTTTGTATTGCAGTATGAGGTTATTGAATGTAATGTTGAACAACAAGGAGATATTTTCAAAATAAAAGGAAATCAATTGCTGTAACTCTCTAAGATAAACTGTTAAAAGATTTATCATTAATTTATAAAACATCTTGAACCTTGTGTCACCAATTAAATCTGTATTGGTTTTAAAGAAGAAAAGAAGAGATGTTTTTTTAAAAGACATACCTTGTTTAAAATTATCACATACCACTTTCTCTTGCTGTTTTAAGAAAAACCTTGTATGATCGAATTTAACACTGTCAAAGCTCCAAGTAACAGAAGCAAGTACACCCAGATGTGTCAAATCTTTTAGTACAGGAATGGCTGCTTCTTCCAAGAGGCAGTATGCCTGGCATTGGCTTTCTGGACAACACAATGGACAAAACATAATAACAAAGTTTGGTTTCACATACCACTACTGGACATGAATGTTCACAAGACCTAGCAAAACATTAACAACTTTATCTTGTTCATGAAAGCTGCAACATTAATGGAAAAAAAGTTGCTTCCCACAGAGTCTCCTGAGTGGTAGCAATCAGCTGATCCTCACAGCAGGCAACCACACTGTTCCATGCATTTCATAACATGATCAAACTCCATGATGAGAAGTTAGGATTTTCTACTCCTGTGACTTACACTAAAACTGTTTTACTATTCAATTGTTCCACAGCCTGCTTCTATATTGTAGTCATTCTCAAAATGCTATTTTTTGTTTTGCTTGCAGAAAAGCTTTAATTTTTCCCCTCAGTTGCATTAAAAGAGTCTTGCTTCAAAATTTGTTAGGAAAAGAAAATTTTAAAATAAGCTTAGAGCTATGATTCCCATCTCAGACAGGAACAGATGAAAAGAATACTCTACTCTTTCACTGGTTCTGTGAAAGAAAATCCCATTAAGCACATGGTTGGACCAAATGCATTTCCATGGAAAACCAAACTAATCTGTGCTAGGCCTACAAATTCCTAGGGCTGGGTATTCTTAATTCGAGGCTGTAAAATAGCTTGGATAAATACTTTATGGGTTCTCCTCTACCATTTCTACTGCATGGTAGAAATGCAGTAGAAATGCATTCTACTGGGAATGCAAGTAGAATGGGAAAAGTGTTGTCAGTTATGTTCTTTGATACAATGCCTTGTACAACAGCCAGAGGTCAAGGGGTAAGGCCCAGTCACATCTGACATAAACCCATAGTTGATTTCTACTGTGTTAAAGACCTTTCCTATCAAAATGACTACTGATCTCTCCCATCTCCAATTCTCATTTGCTCTGTCAGACAAAAATGTGCAGAATAATAAATGGAAGGTATTGATTGGCACTAAGAGATTTCATGCCTGCTAATTTCGATCAGACATAACTCAAAGTTCAAGTTACTCTTTTTACTTGGCACGTAAATGGTTTTAGTCTTAAGATAGAGCTCCATAGCCTGCTCTCACCTCTGTGCCAACATAAATATCCATCTCCTTGCAATACTTTCAGTTACAAAGAGAAGAGACTAAGTCTAATAATTTCTGTATTTGTCTGAGCAATACTATTTAATATAAAATTATATTGCAAAACTATACAGAATCATAGAATCACTAAGATCACTGAGTTCAACTCTTAACCCAGCACCACCATGTTCACTAAACCATGTTTCCAAGTGCCACATGCCCAGGTTTTTTTAAACTTCCAGGGATGGCGAGTCCACCACTACCCTGGGAAGCCAGTTCCAATGCTTGACCACCCTTCCAATAAAGAACTTTTTCCCCATATCCAATCTAAACCTCATCTGGCGCAGCTTGACGCCATTTCCTCTGCTCCTGTCATTTGTTACCTGGGAGAAGGTAAAGCAGTTCCAAAAATAGCATACCTGATGCTTGAACATTGACAGTGATACTGTCTTCATTCTCTTGGGTCTTTTCCTGTGTTTGTACAGTCTCACAAACAGAATCATGTTCTTCGTGAACATGCATATGCTGCTCTTCAGGCGGTACCACTAAATAATTAAACCAGAAGTGAACATTTAGCTATAAATATCACAAAAACAGCTCAGTGAATAAGAAAACTATTCTATAAGTGACTCTCCATGCAAAAATATTTTCAAATTAAGTTGTTTCTGTGACATATACTTTTTCTCTTCATGAATTCTTTATTGTTTTCATGGGTTCATACAGTATAAAAAATCCACAAGACACAAAACCAAATTAGTCCCTGTCTGCCTTCACAGCCCAAGAAGTCAGGCAGTATCAGATTAGTCTTCCTAAGGGAAGAAATACAGAGCTGGGAAAATTAAGGATCTGGTACTACCGCTCTATAATATAGCTCCATAGGAAACCTCATATGCCTTTATATGGAGAAAAAATATGAATGAGAGAAAAGATGTTGCTGACCATAAGCAGCCCAAACTATGAAAAATACATCAGCGAGTGTGAGCAGAAAAGGTTTGATACTGTAAGCCATGCAGAAAGAGCATAGAAGCTGCAAATGGAAAAAAGAAAGAAAAAAATGCATATTGAAAATATTTTTTCTCCTGTCTTCTAGCTATCTTTTGCAACTTGTTAATATTTCTAAGTAGTCTATCCTTCATCCTGATAAATACTGATGCATGAGCTACAACTTTTGGCCGCAAAGCTTCTTCTAGCTCTTTACTTCTGAGTATTTTTTTCTGAGAGGGGTTCTTACTGAATAGTTGTCTTCTAAATACTGTTGACTTTTTCTACTTAAGCATGTCACTTTCCTCAGAAAACAAACTAATCATACAGAGACAGAAGGAAAAGAAAAACTGGATTTTTATTCTAGTTAATTTAGAAAACTTGCCTTATTTTGAAAAGCTATCTGGATTCAAAATTGGATCATGGAATTGTTTCTACTACTTCCCTCCTGTGTATTTTCTAAACTAAACATTACACACAATGATATCTTTTAAAAATAAGTCAAACAACAAAGAGGCCTACAAGCAGTGCTGGCCTTTCTAATTTTCATTTAGGGTTAGAATGACCCTTAATAAAAACTCTTCATTATTGCAAAAGTATGCAATGATTTAAATCATTTCTACATCGATGTGGCTTATCACAGATCCCCGCATTTTAATGGGTTCTCTACATATCAGGTGTAACTGATCTGCAACACTGGGGTCTACCTGTGCACAGATCCTAACCTGCATTGAACCTATTCAAGCCTCCCCAGGGCTATTCCTGAATGTGACATAGCTTGTCTTTCAATACATTTGGATTCCTTGCTGGGCGATACAGTTCTGGCCACAGTTCACCAGATGGCAGCAAAAAACTTCAGGTACCTCAGTCTCTTACTTGTAAAACTTTGATTATTGCTTTCTGACGCCATTAAATGTTTTATTCACCTCCGACAGTGTCAGAAACAGATGAATTTTACCAAAAAATAATTACTTCCACAAGATTACATAAGCTTGCAATTTAAAAAATATCCCAATTAGACAAGAATTATTGCTGAAGCTTTTACGTAACTTTTTTTTTTTTTTTTTTTTTTTTTTTTA
>VZTE01001599.1:40919-67111 GCA_013397775.1 Eulacestoma nigropectus
TTGAAATCTTTTCTTAATTTTTTTTTTTTTTTTTTTTTTTTTTAATGCTGGGACATGTAACTAAAACACAGATAAAAGTTACTGTCAGAATTCTGCCATACAAGTCTAAAAACATTTTCCAATTTGTTTTTTACATATAATTTTATCCTGAAAACTGAATTTGGAGGTATGCCACTGTCACCCACCACTTTATGTCACAGACACTTCTTTTTTAAAAAAAATTAGAAAATTATTCTACTTCTTTTTTCTCTCTGCTATTTTGCACTCCTTTAATGCTGAACACACAGCCTGATATTCTTTCCTAAGCACTGCCATCAAGAAGAACAGGCTTACCAACCAATTTTCTCTTTTCCCTAATACCTGTTCTGCTTCATTGTTTGGTGGTTTGATGGGGTTTGCACCAAGGTAACTGGCTCAAATGAACAACTCTTGTTCATTGTCTAGGCTATAGAAGTGAGAGAACCGATATCTACTATTTGATAACTACAATGAATTTGAGGATTATTACTTCTCCAAAGTGGCCAGGAGATCCAGTTCAGAACAGATGGATGGAAGAGATCCCCTGAAGTAAGCACCATTTAGAATTACTTTGCCAGAACAGGAATAAACTCAAATGTTTATTTTATGAAATACCACTTCCAACACAAAAAAAACCCTGTCCCAAAAAAAGAGATGCCCCCCTCCCCGCCCGGTCCCATCCCAAGTAAACCAACCAAAATCCTCTAATATATCTTAAGGAAAACAACAAAAGGTAAGATACTCAGGTAAAAATTCAGCTCCATTTAAGACCATAAAAATGTTGCCAATTTACTTCAAATATTTTTTTTTATCCATAAATCTACTATGATGAACTAGCATCTATTGTAACTGGTAAAATAGAGAAGAATTAAATCTGGAAAAACAGCAGAATAAATTGGTTCACATACCTTTTTCAGGTCTATCTACATAATATTTTTCCTCTCTTTGGGTGACTGTATGTTTAGACCTCATCATAATAAAGTTGTTCAGATCAGAATCATCACTGGCCCATTTAGAAGCAAGTGCAAATGATGCAGGCTTTCCACTACAGGATGAGTTGTCTAGTTTAGAAGACACATCTTTACGGCTGTCTGATTCAGATGGTTTGGGGGTTTTCTTTTCTTGGTTTAAGAAACAAATTGCCTCTTCTGTCTTAATCTTGCTTATGCTTCCTCCACTAAGGTCTTCCACAGATGTATTTGTACTGTGAATTTTGGCAGATGATGCAGCCCCCATGGAAAAGTACTGCCTTTGAGTCTGCAGTGACAAGTCAGGATTAACTACTTTCTCTGACTGATGTCTTTCAGCAGAAAGCAACTCTTGGTTTGTCACAGAATTCTTCTCTTCAAGCCATCCTGAAAAATACAATTTAATTTCTTTGCTGAGACATAGATATTTTTTCTTTTCTCTCTCCTCATTGGAGTTAAGGACTTTGTGTGGTTTATAGAGAAGGCATTTTCTAAAACTTCGTCTTTCTGCCTTCTCAGATCACTAGAATCTCCTTTTAGAAAACTTGCACTGACTAATCTTAAGTAAAAATGCACAATATTGAGACACAGAAGGCCGTGCTATTGTTTGAAGTTCTCACCATCTACACAGTAATTATTGATGTTAGATTTCTAGGAAGTGGGATGCAACACACTTCATTAGGAAGAAAAATTAACTTTTGTTGTTGTTGTTGTTGTTTTTAGACAGAAAAAAGAAGAATGCAAACAGCTCCCTCTAAGGATATGCTTCACTAGAACTACAGCTTTTTTGCATTGTGGCTGCACAGCCATCTGAAAGACAGTAGCTAAACAATTAAAGAAATGTAAAAAGCAGTTAAGTGGAAATGTTCTTGCATGAGCAGTGTCTATTTGTTTCACAATATATCATGTTACTGTCAGTCCTTCGAGTTCTGCAACCACAACTGGTGCCTTGCCGTCTGGCCATAGTTATACAATAAAATCTGAATAACTTCTTGCATTTTTTGTTGAAGTTTGATTACAAGTATGCAAAACCGCCATGAAAAATTCTGAAGTTATGAGCTGTTCAAATTTGAAACAGTCTGCATTAAAAGAACCCTCAACAGCATCACAAAATAAGGAATTTTCACTGTCACATACTCCCCCCATTGACCTTGTGCAGGTAGGACTATGCAAATATCTGCTTTATTAAAATATTCCAAAGCAAAACGACTACTTGTTAAGAAATTCTCCTGTACGAAACTATTTTATTAAAAAATAATATGATAGGTGGAGGCTACTCTTCATCTGCAGAGTAACAGAAAAGATGACTCTGTGTAGTTATACACTTTTTTCCTACAATTTGTTCGAAGTTCGTGAAAGTATACCTTAATTGCAGTAGTGCCATTTTTTCATTTTGCTGTAAAACATTTTGTTCTTAAGAAATATTTAATTTCCTTTGTTCCCGGAGATACGTAACTCCCTGTGTGATTCTCTGTTAAAGTACCTATCTTTGCCTTTTTATCACTTCTTTAAAAAAACAAGATACTTACTTTCTAATTCAAACGATGTAAATCGTGTGAATGTTTCTACTTCTGTAGGAAGTAGACTGTTTGCATTACTGCCATCCATATTCAATTGTTCCAAAATTTCTACAGCTGCTGGATTTAAACCCATATGAAGCCACCAGCCCTTCTTTAGTGAGCTAAGCATTCGTTCTTCAACCTCAACTGGCAGCTTTTTCTGCAGTTCTGTCAGTGAATGACGCTGACGAGCAAGTTTAATAGCTGGATGCTCTACAAAAGAACCAGAAATTAACATACAATATCAATAATCTAGAAAGATGAAAACAGAATGTCCTTTTGGAAATGAAAGTTCCCAAGTACTGATGGCCTACTACATGTATCTATTTTTCATACTTCCACTTGTAACTCTGTGTCCATCAATAGACTTAAGAGCAAAGCAGTTAACACTATTAGAGTAAGAGCCTTTTCTGAGTTCTATGAGTAAGAGAGGTAGGGGTTTAAATTATTTTTCAGACCTAATAATGTGTAGCTGCATTACTAAAGTTTCAAATTATCTTGTTAATTATCTGTGGGTTATTGTCATGGTTACAAAGACTTATCATAATCCTTACCTGAAAAAAAAAATTAACTGAAATAGTAATGAGCATACCACACATTATTTTCAACTATAAATCAATGTGCAAATGAATTGGACAACAAAACAAGTCAATATACATAGCTTAATCCTGAGACTTGTAAAATGAAGTCAAATAAAATGAAACTAAGGAATAGTGGTAATGCATATTTTGGCACTTCCATGAACAGCGTGCAGCTTGTTTCAGTTTTGTGTATTCTGCTTCTCTTCTACTCTCGTGAAGCTACAATATTATTTTCCATTAATAGTACTATTGTATTGATTGATACATATTTTGAAACATTATTTCAGGAAAAATAGCACACAGAAAGGAGTTCAAGAGATTACCAAATTTCAGTTATTAGTTATTGTATGTAATAGTAGAGAACACTGTCATAAAAAAAATAAAACTCTCAATTCAAATTACCTCCATAGAAGGGTACATGGCATACCAACTTCTATGTTGCCATACTATAACTTTTTATATGTACTAAAATAATCACATAATCCAAACTTCAGAGGGTTACAGTAACTAGATAAACTTCAATGGCTCAAAATATGTGCTCTGTAGTATAACATTATCTTCTCTGCTATATTTCTCCATGTACATGGAACTTGTAAATACCAATTAGAAATTGATCATTAATTAGAAATCCTTACCGACAAGCAAAAGAGAGCTCATATTATCCCGATACTTCTCCGATTGCCATACCAAAGATTCTAAGAATTCCCTAGAGGGCTCTGCAATCAAAATACTTTGAAGAACACAAATAAAGACTTGCAGGTACAAAGCTTAGCAGCATTATCTGTTGAATTTTGATCTATATAAAACTATCTCTTAAAGATGCACTTTAAATTTTCAGTTCATTCTTTATTCACTTGTTCATTAAAATTTTTTTTCCTATCCATACAGAGGACAACAGGAAAGAGTGAGATGAGGAGCCATCAAGGCTGGGTCATGAAGTAAAGCAGCACTGAATGAGAATTCTGTCTAGATTGTAGTTCCCGCCCTAAAGGGATATTGAAATTCCTCCTGCATATGTTAGAAAGATAGCAAGGTAAAAAATGCTAGTCTCAAATAAGATGAGAAGGAAAAGATGAAGCAATCCTAATCCTATCTTGGCATGAAAAGGCCTGAAATCTATTGTTGGAGGATATCCCCAAAACGGACAATACTTTCTTACTGTATCTCTTCTGGACATTTTGCAGGTGATCCTTGTGCAATATATACATGTGCTTGCCATAGGTATAAATGTGCACATATGCCTATACATATACTTGCTAAATACTTTGAGTATTTACTGTTGCCTGCTGCAAAAAGGAGACTGGATTTTCAGGCTATTAAATCCCCCCAGAGAAAGAGGTCTACAGAAGCAACTTCCTTTCCTTTTTCAGGCTCCCCTGGAAAACCACAGATATAGATCGTGCATTCTGTAACTAACACAAAACACAATATATATGCAGCTCAAAGGATCTAAGTACCAATTCGTAAATACACTAAAGTTATTTTTTCAATAATTTTGAGGATTTCTGGTTTAGTAGATTCATGACAGAATTTGTCACTACCAAGGTTTCATTACCTGTTACCAGAGAGAGAAATAGGTTCTTCTTGAAGTCCTCTGCATAGAAAATTAGCCGATGATCTTTGTCGTCTGCACGGAGGAGTTAAAGGCACTTCCATTTCATCTTTCAAATATGGAACATATTCAGCTGGAAATTGCATAAAACCCCAGCCAAAACAAAAATAAAAAATCAAAATCACAAAGCTACATGTGAATGAAATACACATGCTTACGAATTTTACACCAGTGAAGTTTTGGATTAGAATATAAAATATTTTCATGGGACAATTCACTAAGCTATACACCCTAAATACTTCACATCTAATTTCCAGACAGTCTGAGGATGACAACGTGTAGATCACATTCCTTTAATGTAGTTCTGGGTACACATGCTTCACATATAAGATTATTTTTATAATTAAATCATCAGGTAGTATGGCTGAGGTTTTGATATTCATGCCTGTTGGCCTTCTTAGATAGTTCCTCCATAAATGAAACCAATTAGGCGGGAGAGAGACTACAGACAATATTGTGGTGGCTGTAAGATTCTGCAAGAATGGCTGTAAGAATGGCCTCAGGAACTTCAAACACAGTCGGATTTTAAAGAAAAAATTACTCTTTCAAGCAGAATTAGTACTCATTGAAATTTCTAGGGATGATCACTGAAATTAATTACAACATCTGGTTGTTTGTTTTTTTTTTTTTTAAAGTAGTATACAAACAAACCCAGCATGTTAAAAGTCCACTGCAAGTAACTTTAAACATTCTTTTTTTCCCCCCGCCAATTATATTAAATGTAGACATATTAATGATTATTGGGTTTTATTCAAGTCTTATTAGGAATTTGCAACTTCACTGATTTTGGTGGTTTATATGATTGTCCTGGTATTCCTCTCTCTGGCATTCTACTATCCAGAAAGTAGAAATCACAAAAAACACAGTTGTTCCACATTCTGTGAAAATTAAGGCAGAAAAATTGTGAATACATCAGTCTCTCCACAATGAAAAACGCTTATAATGAATTCCCTATTCATTCTATCAGGCAGTGAGTAGATGCAACCATCATACCCACATTGCTTGGCCAATTGGCACAAAGCAGACTATGAATCAGTCACCTGTCCAGCTGCACACAGCTTCTCCTTGAAGGACCTAACAAGCAGATTGTTAGGCAGGAAGGGCAAGGGACAGTGCTAGAAAGCCAGAGGACACAAACATATCAGGAAAGCAGAAAAAAAAAAAAAGTAAGAAATAAAACTGGGTACAAAAGAAAGCAACATACTTCCAATCAGTATAACTTCTTTCCCACTTACTTAGAACAAAAAAAAGCTCAGTGAACTTATGCTGTGAACTTCAGCTCACAAAATGGTTTTTGTGAGGAGCAACAATTTTAGGACTTTACTTTGAACAGGACAGGAGCTGATCGCAGGACAGCAAAAATACCTGCCATACCTAAAAACAGCTGTTCTTTCTCTTTGAGCAACACTATTCATATTCGTTCTTGTCTAATTATTTTTGCCTTTGGGATTGGAATTTTTTTTATCAGCTACATTAGTTAAACTCTGCCTACATTTAGAGGAACATTCCCCTTCTCAGAACATTGTTGACTCAGAGAACTATGTTGTCTCTTGATGCCTTTTTTAAACAAACCCAATGACTAGAGAAAGACTGCTTAGTCTTATGACTGCTTTTCTCTGAGTTCAAGCAAATATATTTCACTTCTTGTAACTCATAAAGAGCAAAACTAATTAGAAGGAGATGACAGTCAGGTCTTGACACCCAATACAGAAACTTCTGCTATCAAACAGCGTCTTAGCAGTGCTTGCACAGGTTTGTAGGTCTCTATCTTACAGATCTGAGTCTATCCTAAAAAAAAAAAAAAAAAAAAAAAAAAAAAAAAAAAAAAAAAAAAAAAAAAAAAAAAAAANGCAAAAAAAAAAAAAAAAAAAAAAAAAAAAGAGAGAGAGACAGAGAGACATGGAAGCTGATAGAATTCTGCCTGATTCAACAGCAGAGCTAAGGCAGCAACTGGCAATAAAGATTAATGCAGCCACTTTCTTTAAAAGACAATTCAAGATGGCTTGGCTACTCATCTACTGCAGAAGAATGGAAAACATCCTAGAGAAGATCACAGTCAATTTATTATACTGTATACAGGAGAAGAGTCCCAAACTGCTCAGATCTATTGCACTTAAGCCCCTCCTGCTTGTAAGATTCGGAAGTAAAGAGCAAAGAGCTGATGAGACCCAGATTACAGTTTCTCATGCTAGACAATAATCTCCAGATGTAAAATAAGTGGAACTTTATCTTGGTGGAACTTGGTATGTTTGCATTGAGCTTTTATATCAGACATTTTGAACTGATACGACTGTTCCAACCAAAATTCCACTAAATATAGTATCTGAAGCATGATACTATTAGCCTGCAGGGGACGACTATCAGCTCAGTTTAAAACTTGTTGAAACTAAGAAAATAAGGAGAAAACTTAATCTTGGTCTGGAGAAAACTCAACATTTCTCGAGCATTTTGGTAATTTCTGGATGGAAAACTATCAAGTGAACAAGCACTGATGGATAATACTGCTACTGTCCAACGCAGTAACAGATAGACCTTTTCATAGATAGTATATACATTAGGATGAGAGGTATATGTATAATCATGTATTGGCACTCTGCTCAGATCACACTCATTCGTAAATATTACTCTTTGTGCAGACCCTTCTGCATTAAATGAAAGGTGAAAAATGTCACCAGCACAGCCATTTTTCTGCTCTCTTAGCAAGCCAGAATTTAGCTGTGAATATAGTAGGACGGGCGAAGACTATACTTTATTTTGAAAGATTACACCTAGAACCCAAAAAAACCTTAACTAAGGTTGGATGACTAGGTTGAGCAGTCAGACACCAAAGCTGCTCAGCACTGGTAGACAGTGTAAACACCACGACTTCGGTTTTCAAGCTATTAAAGGTGGATACACACAAAGGATTTCCTGATCCCAGTGTAGGAGAAGCAAGGATTCAATGCACATTAGCAACTATTCAACATTTTGAGTTCATTTCTGTAGAAAACAGCTCTGGCTACTACATGACTTAACTTCTCGATCCCATGTAATTACTGAACAATCTCTAGAAGTTACAAGCACAGCAATTCTACCCGAATTGTTCCCCATCACCCTCTTTTGAAAGCATTTATGTAATACTTCAACAAACTTTAAACTGTGCTCTTTGACTCCACAGTTTTAATCAATCTGCCTTAACTTTCATCTGCCCTCTCTCGGCAGAGGAGTTGCTAGATAAAAAAGATCTAAAAATCTAATCAAGTGCAAAAGCTATAGACATCACATGCAGCCAAAGCAACATGAAGGAATCATAAAGTTGCTTGTGCTTGGACTATAAAGCTCTACAAAGGAGTATGACACTTCTATCTCCTTACAGTGTGGGTACAAAATAGTAGATTACATGAAGCGAATCTTCTTACTTACGTGGTACATGTTCTCCCATGAACAGAACATTGGAAAAACCACTTGAGGAATTCATTTTAAATATCACCCCTTGATTTTTACAGATCTTCCTACCTGACTCACAGAATTCCAACATACTTGTGCTAATATTGGAGCAAACTTCTTGTGGAATGGCACAGTACTTGGAAATTTCTATTTTGTATGTAATTTCTGCTTTGAGATCTGAAAACAGATTTTAAAAGGTGCCATAAATGAACCATTTATTAATTTTTCCTGTCAGAGCTTTCAATCTTTTTATTGAACCTCCATGATACACTGTTATGAAAAATTAGTCATGCTTAGTAACCCCAAATGCTTTAGCTGATTAGAGCAGTGCTCAGTCGTGTCCCTTAAGTGAGAGAAAAAGTCCCCCAAAATATTGCATAGTCACTACCTGAATTATTCCAAGCTCTTATGAGTACAGCAACTTCCAGAAAAATTAAGTAGCCTAAATATACTTTACTAGGAGTATATGTACGAAGATTCTCTTGCTACTAAAAAAGGACTAAAATGGAACCAAAAAAACCCCAATAGGTTGACATTTATGCACAGAACCTTCAAATCTCTGCAATCTCAGCTTGAAACATGGCACATACTAAATATATCAGAGGAATGCACATGAAACTGTCTTAGTCAAATATCCACTTCTAAAAGTTTGGTTTCTATCTTCAGTAAGAGACTGGATTACTTCAAACTGCTGCCCTATCAGACACAGAATTCAGTACACACCCCTCATATTCAGAAGCATTATTCTTCTTTCTTTGAGTTGCTTCCTGTCTGCCAAAAAAGTGGAAGATGATTTATTTTTTACTTAAAAAAACCCCCAACCCTCAGGCAATGCCATCTTCTTTTAATTAAACAAAATACTGTCATACAAATCAATCCATTAGCCAATAACTGTCATTAAAGTTAGATTTATCAGTAGTATAAGAGCATTTAGTAATTTTTCTAAAATTCCTTTAAAGAAACTAACAGCATCATTGAGAATAATCCTGTTATCTTTGGAAATATTTAACCATTTTTCCCCAGAAATCTGCTTTTGTGCTTGCAGTTACAATGCAACAAAAGCATTTTTTATGGTATGACTGCTCTGCATGGAATGCTCTTATGGATATCGCTGAAATTAAACTTAAAAACAGATTAGAGAACACAAGACCAAATCATTAGAGTCACGGTTGATTATGTATCACAAATCATGGCTCATATTACATCTGTGTTCAAAATTACAACACAACCCTGGACTAAATCAAATGGCAGGTAGTTTACTACCCTTTAAGGAGACATTTCTAATACTAGAAATTTGGGTATAGCATAGCTCCTAGTTCATCCACAGAAATTCTCATCTGATAAGGTGTGATGTAATTTGTAGGTGAGCTCAATATAAAAGAGCTTGATTATGTTAAATGTGTTCAAATGAAAGGAAAATCAAGTCAAGTACTTAAGAAAACCAACCCTCACCTTCTCTGATTACTTGTTTGCAAAGGTCTTCATCATCTCCAGTGACTGGAGCTAATTTTAACACCTTCTTTAGTTCCAGGTATGATGGAATCTTAACACAGTCAGATCTGCCATTGTTTGGTTTGCTGAATTCTAACTCAACTGGCAACAGGAAATACTGAAAAAATATTAATCACAACAGAATGGACAGTAAATTTCCTTTGATAATACTGTAGAGTCAAAGCTTCTTCAGAATCTTGAAATAAATTAATTCCAAACCAATTCAAGAGGTCCTAGAAATCACTTGACAGTTACACAACAAAAGACACAAAAAGCTTTGCTCAATACAGGGTAAAAAACAGTGTTACAGAATTTCAGATTGAGTCAGTGGAGTGCAAAAAGGGTATCTTAACTTACAGTTCCCGATCAAATAAAATCCTAATTTATTTTACTGAAAGTTTGTTTTTAAGAATTCTGAAAAATGCAGCAAAAAGTAGATTTGACTTCTTTAAAAAAAAAGGCCAAGCTGGCCCCCCAGATCCCAGAACATGTCTTGAAGCATTCCCTTTCCCATGTTCATGTCACGGCTTCCTGTTCTGATTAATTTTTATTCTTAAGTGTAACAAGTATCTACATAAAACTGCAAACGCATCAGGTACCAGAAGAAACAGCGAGTCAGAGTGGAGATTCCTAAAAACAGCATCCAAGAATTCAAGAACCACAAATAATACCAGTGTTTTCTAATCTTGGAAACAGGAAAGCTTGAAATATTTAGCAAATATGAAAAGAATTCAGTAAGATGACTTGCAGGTGAACAAACATATATGCACAATGTAGAACAATCACTAATATATAGTATGAAACAACAGGATGATACCTCTTCATCTTTTATAGATACAGTACAGAAATTCTCTTTAATCCCCTGCAATTCATTTTGACTCTCTTCCATCTTCATTTCATTTTGGAAAGTCAAACATTCTCTTTAAAAAGATCATAAAAGAAAGTAAGTGACTTCTTTGTATTACTTAATGTTTAAGACTGAAACTCTTAGCAATAGTTTTGATAGCCATATACATGGCAAAAGTTTTTCAAAATCCATGCCTTTTCTAAGAAGGCAATTCCAAGTGATGCTGTACTGATCTATCTAATTAACAAAAAAAAAACTTTCAAGAAATAATACATTATATGCAGAGTAGAACTGCCTAATATTGGGGCCTGCCTTAAACAGTTTCAGAAAAAACCCTCATATTAAAATTATTCGAATTCCCAACACATAACGTAAATTTTCCCCTCACGTAAAAGCGCTTTCTGCAAAAGCTGCAGATCTTGTTTCTTCCAATGTCAAATTTTTTACTACACATAAAGTATCTGTAACCTATTTGCCTTACTTCTCTTTGTCATCTTTAGTTTCTATCTTCAGGCAAGACTCAGCATGAAAGAAGGCAGAGTGTGCTTATTATTAGTTAAAGTGAAAACTAGAAGTCATGTTTCCTGGTTTAACTGAAACACTTTAAAACACTTGGAAGTAAAACTCAGGAATGAGGCTATTACTTGCATTGTAAAGCAAGGACACAAAGAGCACAGGGATGAAGATTTGTCAGGTAGAAAGAAAACTCTTAATCAGGCTTGCCCTTTGTGCCAATTACAGGCACTAAATCTATAGCGACTTTTTAGGGGAGTAACTTCCTCATTACCTGACACCACTATTTTCCTGGAGGAATATTTTAGACTGAAGAGTACAAATTGTTCTGTGTCCAGCCTTGGGATGCTCATGAATTTTAACTGAAGTAGAAGTCTGCCTAATTGAGTCCCTTTCTCTAAATGCATCTCCCTATATGCTGCACTAGGAGATCTGGACTCCCACCTTGGACAGGTCCATGGTTTTGCTAGTCAGCCACAGATCAGGAGGTCAGAGCTATTTCTGTAAAGCTTCACACTAGCATTTTTTTCTCCCATTACCGGTATTTCTGGAAGTCACTGTAGAATTTGGATCATGTTATCTTCACTGGATATTTAGTGTACTCACACAGTCTTATGTCTAAGAGTCACTGCAAGACTGGGGCTCATGTTTGAGAAAACAGGCAAACAACCCCACTCCTCCCTGTTCTTCGACTACGCGGGTACAGTTGGTTCAGTTAAAATCTGCTTTACCTTGCCCATGAATCATGCAACCCTTTCAAGTGCAAAGGAAGCAATATCAGTAGTCCAGACATGAAGTAAACCAACACAAGATTTAGTAAACCAACAGCCAGATTTCACATGAAATATGAGTATATTCACAAAACACTGTCCCATTTTTGATACAACTTATACCTGTTTTAATGTACCGGTTTGTTCAAATTCATGACATGGATATAATTCAATTAAATTCCATCAAACTAGCAATACAAAACCATAATAATAATAATAATTTAAACTTGGAGAAATACAATTCAACAGGGTAAGAGCATGGATTTACTGACAGCACATCTGACAGGAGGGAAAAAAGGAATATGGAAGCATGTGTAAAATCCTAGCCCTATTAAATTTAGTGATATTTTCATGATAAGGAATCAGTCAGCTTGAGGGAGGACAAGGTCCCTTAAAGATGTACCTTTTTGCAGTATTCCAAAACTAGTATCCTGACTACATTTCACAACAGAATGTAAAAATGACAATTTCATTTATATAGTTTTCTTAATGCACATATATTTCACCCTCCTCCTTTTTTCCTAAGGAGAAAAGCTGAAGTCTTTACCTGTTGCAAATATAAACTAGTTACAAAGGTAAAATACAACAAATGTTAAAATGTTGATGGCACTATACACAGACTATTTTTTATGTTTAATATTATACAGCAAATTGTAGGTACCTGAAAATATTCTCTGCTGTTAAAATCTGTCCTTCAGAATCTAAAAGTGGATCTTTCACTAAAAAAAACTGTAGTCTGCTCAGAAGTATAGATAAAGTTGGCAGTTTTTTACGAAAATTTTTAAGATTATCAACAAAAACAAATTCCTCTTCTAAACATAAATCTGACAAAACATAAGAAAAAACACATTATAAAGCAAGATAAAAATACTAGGAATTACCAGAATAAAGAGAATTGTTGAGCAACTGTTGGAATACAATAAAACAATAACTGCTTTTTTACTTAAAGCTTAAAAATCTTAAAATTTTTAAAGTGCAACGAAGTCTAGACTTCCAAGGTTCACATAATCAGCTCTAGTTTTCTTTTGCTTTTTCTCTTGTCTTACATAATGCCTGTTAAATACAAAAGGTATTTTCTTTTCATTCCCTTATTTGCACTTTCAAGCACGATAGAGGAACTTAGCTCAGGGCTATGTAGAAAATGTAGAAATGAGGCAGTCTCTCCATACATGTCTAAACCTAAATGCAGATTCCCTAATTCTGAAGAAAAAAAATTTACAAAAAAGATTGCAAATTACTATGATTTAATGAAAAATGACATTATTGTATAAACACAGGCTGGTGGATGAACAGATGGAGAGCAGCCCTGTGAGAAGGACTTGGGGTACTGGTGGATGAGAGGCTGGACATGACCTGGCCATGAGCACCCACAGCCCAGAAAGCCAAACGTGTCCTGGGCTGCATCCAAAGCAGCGTGGCCAGCAGGGAGGGAGGGGATTCTGCCCCTCTGCTCCTCTCTGGTGAGACTCCACCTGGAACACTGCATCCAGCTCTGGGGTCCTCAGGAGAAAAAGACATGGATCTCTTGGAGCAGGTCCAGAGGAGGGATCACAAAAACCATCAGAGGAAAGGAACACCTCCCCTGTGAGAAAAGGCTGAGAGAATTGGCCTATGTTCAGCCTGGAGAAAAGATGGCTCCAGGGAAACCTTAATGTGGCTTCTCAGTACTTAAAGGAGGCCTATAAGAAAGGTCGAGATAGACATTTTAGGGTAATGGTTTTAAACTTAAAGAGGCATGATTTAAATTACATACAAGGAAGCAGTTTCCTACAACAAGGGAGGTGGTCGACGCCCCATCCCTGAAGGTGTTCCACGTGAAGTTGGATGCGGATCTGACCAACCTGAGCTGATCACAGGGGAATTGGACTCCCTTAAAAGGTCCTTTCCAACCCAAGCCATCACACGATTCTATTTCTTTTGAGTTTAAACCACTGTTCTCCTGAGACAGATGTAACGCAGTAAGCACTTTTGATACATTCCCTTACATTTGCAGTATGAAATACATATATATCTACACACACATTTTACATCCATATGATACATACAGAAGGGCAAAGGGAGTTTTATGTTCTTCTTCCTTATTTTTTACCAGTATGGAAGTCTCTTTATTCCCACATCCCCTTTTCACCCCTTGGATGACCCCCTATCTGTAATAACTCTCTATTCTCTCATAGTGCCTGGAAACGATGGGATACTGATTATGTTCCCATAAAACTGTTTTATGATGCTAACTCAAACAGATCCCCATAAAGAAATCTATCTTAAACTTCTTTTGGCTTGCATCTCTCTTGAACTATTAACACAAGCCCTGCTTCTCTAGGGAATAAATCTGTCTTTAGTAGTTATACCTTATGCAACTGCAAAGGTTTTGATCACCCAAATGATTTCATAAATGTCTCTGGAGCATGCGCAAAAAATTACGGAAGCTAACAAGATTACTCTACCAAAAGTCAGACAGCAGTGAATTGAATATTTTACCTTGCCGTGGTTCTTTAAATTCAGTGGCATAGTAAATCTTCAAATATTTGTCTTGTGTGGAGTCTTCCTTAAAAACGTTCTTCATAAGCAAAGAAGGTTCTTCTGTGTCAGTATCAGAGCAAGGATTTGAACTTGGAATTACTTCTATCAAATCATTACTAGTCTGAAACTCTACAGAGGAGATAGGTTTCCTAAAAAACAGAAAAAAAAATCTGACTCTTAAGCTGTAACAAAATCAATGTTGTAACTTCCCTGACTCCTCAGTGAACCTACAGCACTCATCAAGGTGCTCTAAGAACTTTGAAAATCACTGTATTCACTGAGGAAGATTGGAAATTACAGAGTTCTCTCTATTCATTGGATCCATGGTCAAATTACATGTTCAATTCTTCCCCAAGAAAAAGCCCTTTAAGTTTACACCCAGCATCATATTGAACAAAAGGAAAAAAGCATCAAACCTATTAATGTCATAACATTTGAGACAAAAATTCGCTGCTGGGTTAAATGTACACTTCTGTTTCAAAAACCATGAAGATATTCCAAGTAATAGCAATAGGAAAAAGACAGGGTAAGCGAAGAAACAAAACCACTTCAATTTCCTGTCACTTTTCACATTAATCTCAGTACTACTACTATTTATTAAGAAAACCTCCCTACCATTTGCCAAGTAAGTAGCAAAGTCATTTGACCACAGAAAGGAAAAATAAAAAAGACTATCATATTCCTGAGCTAAGTATGCATATGGACAAAACAGTTACAGTTGTTGATTAAAATATGTGTTAATGCTGTGACACCCATACAAACTGACTGCAACAATACAGTGACTCTGACTGATGAGTGCTGACATTTCTGAAGAACCCAAATCAGCTCATCTATAGTTATTGTACCTAATATTCTCATTTCAGACAACTAATTTCTCATCCTATTGGTTTATTCATATTTTTAATAATACTTTGCATTACACTGTCTTGCTATTTGCCAGTATTCTGAAGGTAATTCTCATAAATGCAATCAGTCTATAAGTGCACCTCTGAAATTTAGTACAAGACTTCATGTGTAAACAGCAATAGAGGGGAATCTCTGCTACACATCATTAAAAAAATCAACTATTTTACAACATTTTGATTATAGTTCAGAAGTTAATTTTGAAGCTACAAGTAGTACAGTTCACAAGTAATAACCATGTGGTACTGATAATAACTAATATCCAAAGTTTCACATGGCAAAAGCCTTTGAAAATCCATGAACCTTAAAACACTGCCCAGTTACACGTGGGCCAACTTCACTGAAATCACTGGGTTTCGCTATAGTTTTATAGACAGAAAAAACCTAACTGAGCTGCCTATTTTGAGACTACAGAGGCCACGTCTTCCAAAGTCAAAGCCCTAGTAGGGCTGTTCTAGAAAATGGTAAATATTTTAATGCAGACTATTCAAAATATGGAAAAATATATTCAAGTTGTATAGCCGTGCTTCTACAGTTACATGAGAGAAATGTCTTAGAGAGGAGGGGGGAAAATGCCTATTTTCATGTTCATGCAGTTTTCAGAGACTTTCTCCAATGTCATAAATAGACTACACAACCATTAAAAAATTATATGAAGAAGCAGTGAACTCCATAAAAACACAATACTACTTTTAATGAAAAAAAAATCTTTAAGCTATCTGATAGAGTGTAGAGCTCCAGCACACTTTCTACTGTCAAGAAACATCTTCACATTCTGTTTTCCTCATTAGCTTATAATTCACAAAGTACCTGAATGATATCAAAGAAATCATAAACGATTTTAACTTAAAGTTACTGACTTTTCCAGGAAATCCTCCACAGGTAAACTTTTCTTCCATTGATCCAGTACTGAAATAGCAATCATGTTCTGTGTTGAACCAACTAAGACGAAAAGGAGAGAAAAGAAATCATACAGAAAACATTTAAATGAATTTTTATATATTGATTAAATCATTGCAGAGGTTAATCAAGCTCTACGCATGAGGTACAGAAGAAACAACACCTTTAGTTTCCATTAGCAAATGTAATAAAAATGCACAAGAAAGATGCAAAGACTTTCATACATGTATTTATCTTTGTCATTTGAAAACCTCATTTTTTCCCATATCTCATAACCTCAGCATCATCTTCCAAACCTCTCCCAACTAAACAGATTTAGTTTTTGACTTATCTCTGATCATTGCTTTTCTTCCATAAACATTTCTCTGGAAAGAAACCTTTCCAGAGATCTCTACAAACTAATCAAATATCATCTAATTTATGGTGCCACACAAATAAATATCCATTACCCATTTGTTTCTATTTGGACAATGAAGATGTTCTACCTTCGAGAACTATAAGAACTGACATAGTGCTATGTCAGACTTCTTATATTATGGATAAACACAAGCATTTCCTTTAATCCACAGTAAATCTAAACTAAACTTATGGATTTTAAAACATACTTCTAGTCCATGGCTTCCTATACTTATCATCGGCAAAGAGTCCATTGAGATGATACTTTTCATCTTGATGTAAACAGGGAGGAAAGCAAAGTGATAATTTCCAGATAGAAAACTTCTGCCTTGCCATGCTCTGAATAAAAAAAGGCATGTGATAAAATTATGAGAGAGACAGTTCCATTCTTTTTGAGCACTACCTCTTCAAACATTCTTTTATATTTAAACCTTATTTTTGTAATGCTAACACAGTCCAAACTAAGACAAAATACTAACATTTAACTGATTTGCTACTTAACTTCTAATTTACACCTCTGAGTACACAAAACCGCTTAACTACACATTAACTAAACTTTGAATGTGCAATTACACTTGGAATGGTTTTCTGAATGGACACATGGATAAACTGACCAGAAACAATTTCGTATCATTCCTACTGTTGTTGTTTCAAGTGTTTTTAATATTTTAATATTCTAAGGCCTCTTGTCATTCATATGCCATTATGAGCTAATGAAAGCCCTTTCAAAGCCTTTCATTTTCACTAAAATCAGAGGTAGTAATCAATTGAATTCTGAAATTAAACACTCTGTAGCAAGTTTAGTGACATTTTACTGAATACCAAGTTCAATAAACTGTCGGAATTACAATAGAAAAAGAAGTTCTGTTTGCTACAACCTAAGAAAACAGTAGGTAGATATACCAGCACTATACATATCAGTTGCTGTACTCTAAGGAAAAGGATGTGGGCAATGTTTCATGGCACGGATCCCAGTTTAACTGCAAGTATTGTTGCTGGACCACTTCCCAGGCTGCAATTCTCCAGTTATGTGCCAGGAGCGCTTCTGTGTGTCCTTGTACTCTCCCTGAACTCCTGAAGGCATCATGTCTCGTTACATTATTCTGCTCACACACTAGAAATGCCCCCTTCTGGCAAAGCACCACTCCACTTCTCTACAAGAGAAGTCTTGTATTTCATCTGTGGCTTTTCTTTGAAAATATAAGTAAAAACCCAATTATGACAGGTTGCTTCGGGGATAAGAGGTTGGCAACATCACAGAAGGTGATGGGAAGGAAAACAAGACTTCACAAGGCTTCTAGATCTTACCTGATCAAAATCTGTAAAGTCAAAAAATTCATTGTCGATGTGGAAAAAAAAAATCTCATTTCCATGAATTTAATCTAAGACATTGCAAAAACTCTTCCCTACAATCATTAAGGAATACAGCATTCTGTATCACTATTCTAATACACACCAAAGTAGCTAGAAAATTGGATTAGTTCTCCAGAAAATAAATAATTTAATTGAATGCATTAGAAGGCACAGTGTATTTGCCGAAAAAATCTCTAAGCAGGAAACTTACATGTGCATGATAAGTAAATAATAAGTGCAACAGACACTAAAAAGAACTGATGCTTTTCAGTTTGGGCAAAATTGTACTTAAATTTTTTATTAAAAAAACCTGTAATCACTTCACTATGTTATCCCACAAAGTGCAACACAACAACCTCTCTGAAAGAGAATTCTAAAGAAAGTAGTTCTTATTATCTTTTCAAATTTGTAGTCAATCCTTTCTTCAGTAATTGCTATATTTTGTTCAGACTATTAAGAGAAACGATAAAACTATACCTCATATAAATAGTCTGTTGAGTGATACTTCAAAGCTGCAAACACCTTGTTTTGTGATGTTTTCAACATTTCAATTGTCTGGAAGATGTACAGAATATGGATCAGTCAAAAACTTTTTATATCACTTCAAAATGTTGAAAGAGAAGGTTGAAATTCAGGTTCAACACAAATAGCTTCATCATTTCTAGCACATGCACCTTGGACTGAACTTCTTGTAGAAGAGGCTACCCAAAGCATTCAGTGTTCTTCCATTGGAAGGATGTAACAGACCAACTACAGACCATGAACCGTTGATTTTTATCCAAAAGAACTGGGCTTTCGGTTGTTTTTTTAGCTATGCCTCTTGGTGTTTATTTCACAGAAAACCTTTAGAATCATTAAGTGAATGTAGGCAATACAAATTACCTCCCTTATGCAATAACTCTTATATTAACTGATTCAATAAATTTTTATGGATTATAAATTAGTTTTTAAAGGCACTAATTCAACTGCCTAGACTATTAACTCTTCACTGCCTCGTGTATTTGTGAGGGGACTTCCTTGTCCCTTTCAGTTTTACAAGAGAAACGGCGATTGTATAGGCTAGCTGGGAGCAAGAGGCCCTGATGGAACAATAGGTCTGTAAGTTAGTCAGTGTTTCTGAGGGGAACCAAAAGAGAGGCAAAAACTGCACAAGGCCAGAGGTACAGTGTGAATGCAAAACAGGATATACTGTAGGTGGGATCTGCAGAAGGTAAGACAGTACTTTTTCTTAATTAAAAATAGGTAAAAGAGCCAAAGATAAATTAAGATAATCCTATCAAAAAGTGTATGATGTAATTGAAATGCAACCAAAATTAATTTTAGGGCCATAAGGGAAACTTGTGACAGAAGGCAATCTTCATGTATGTACCAGTAAGTATCATGACATGAGGCTAAATCACCTACCTAACAAATTTGGAAATACCAAATTCAGGTATGGATGTAACAGAATTGGAGCTAGCAGAGGAAAAAGTAACTAGGAGGCAGTTGCTTACTTGAAAGGAGTCTGGGCAGAGAAAAGAAGTGCAGGAGAGGTAAAAAGGTAGGTTCAGGCAAATAAACAAGACAGGGAATAAGGTATACAAAATCAAATAGAGAACAAAGTAGAGGGGAACCTTCTGAGGGAAGGAGTGTGGACAGTATGAAACAGTGGACCAAAATCACAAGATGCTAAAGAAAACCCTTTGGATAGCCTGCTGGATCCTCCATCAGATCTGCATCCAACACATTTGGTGTGGGAGAGCGGAGTGAGCCGGGATGGGCTTGTAAGGAGGGATGGAGCTGCACCTTAAGTGCTGGGGAGCAGTGGTTAGAACCGTACCTTAGCAGAACTGATGTATATCACTGACTAAAATTTCTTTATAGCAATACAACCATGTGTTAATTCAAATATTAGCTATAGAATTGCAACTACTACTCCCAGTGATAAAATTTGAATTAACATAGCTAGAAGTAGTGAACTGCTCAGTAGTCACTCCAGGTACCTCTAGTTTCTTAAGGGTGCGCCAATTAGTAAACACCAAAACCACCACATCCGGGTCCGTTCCAACTTTCTAATTTAAAACTGAAAAAGTGGGACTTAGAAATACTAGTCTGTGAGGCTACAACGAATTCTTCCAAGTTTTTTAAGGAAAAACAACAAAAAACCCAACAGTCTGTGAAGGATATGACCCTCTTTCATTCTCCAAGGACTCGAGGGAACACCTCTGTCAGTAAACGAAATATGCAGGATGAGGTACTTCTGCCAGCGTCAAACGTTTTTAAATCTACAACAGTACAGGCAGGACCCAACTACTGCCACCCACCTCAGCCCCTCACAGCGACACGGCCTCTCTCCCCTCAGCGCCGCGGAGCCGCCCCGCCTACGACGGCGATCGCGCCCCTCGGATTGGCTGCCTCCCGGAGTGCTCGTCTCTGATTGGCTGTTCCGCGGAGCTCTCCCCTCTGACTGGCTGCTGCTGCTCCCGCCTCTCGCCCTTCCACAGGAGCGGAGTGACCCTGGTAGCTGCATGACCACGGGGGAGTCTTCAGGACTTAGCCGATACGGAAGCTTACATGATTTTCAAAGCTGAAAATACTTTTAAAGCAGTAAATGCATAAGTAAAAGAAGTTAAGTAACTTCCTCTGTTCCCCCGGTAGCAGCTTGCATGGGAGAAGAAGTTAGAAGAACCGGAGCAGGTTAGTTTTTAAAGGGATCGTATCTGAAACGCCTGACCTGCTGTCTGTTACCTGGGGAACAAAAATAGAACGAGAATTAAATACAACTTAATAGCCAGGAATGCTTACTCCTCTATGCTCAGAAAACCTGTGAAATTTCAGTGTCTACAAGAAGCTGTCAGCTTAGGGAAGAAAAGGCCTATTTTTTTTTTTTTTTTAATTTTGCTTTTAATGGCTGTGTAAATTGCTCTCAGAACCCTCAGGCTGCTGTCTGTTGAACAAATTGTTGTGTTTCTCAGAAGGCAGTTTAGTGTTAGATTTCTGCAGTGCCCAGACTGACTAATCCCTGGAA
Source organism: Eulacestoma nigropectus (assembly GCA_013397775.1). NCBI lineage: Eukaryota > Metazoa > Chordata > Aves > Passeriformes > Eulacestoma > Eulacestoma nigropectus. Next base: position 61,784 of record VZTE01001599.1, read on the forward strand.
CGACAAAAATTTCAGGAGTAGTTGTGCGAAGGCCCCATCTCCCCTCTCCTACCTCACACCATCCAGCTCTACCCACATCCTAGCCCATAACTAGGCCAGACAGTTCTGCTTGCTGAAATAACACCTTACTGTTGCTGGCACCACAAAGCCATTTTATTGTCTGTCCATGCCTTCTCCTCCTTTTACTGTAGATGTGGATACCCACGGAGAACACATCAGAAGCGTGAAAACCCTTGGCAATGCTGCAGCAGGTGCATTCAGCCAGTTGCTATCATAGTTTGGGAGTCTGGAAAAATGCATCTCCTCCAAGAGCTCATTGCAGGTTGAATTCCAGATGAGGGTAGGTTTTCTCTGTGGAAAACAAAATTTACATTTTTTGCTCTGGTTCCAGGAATTCCATCAGAATTTGTACATCTCAGTGAGTGAAAAAGTTAAGTAAAAAGCATATGGCAGATGCTTTCTTTACTGCTATGAAATTATTTTTAATTTTTTTAACTGTATGAGTTTAGCTCAGTCACAGGCATATGGCCAGTGTTTCCTAGACAGTTGTTCCTATGAAAATTGCAAAAGCCAGTAACTTACAGTTTTCTTGGTATTTATATAATTCTAATATATTTCTATTCTGCTGTCTATGAATTAGGAGATGAATTGTTAGGCAAAGTAGGCACAATAAAAAACCCACAAACTTCCAATTAAAATACTTCAGAAGTGATCCTCTCCAGCTGGAATATAGATAAATGCATGTTTTACCTATGCTTAGATGATCCTACCCCATCCCCAGGAGAAAAGCTGTTGGCAAAGGTTCAGGGCCCTGGCACAGAGGCCCCAGGCTGAAGAGGAAAGGTGAGGGGGTGTTTACCTGATACGGATGCTCTTTGTGCCACCTCAATTCCTACAGTGCCACTGCATGGCCTGCAGCCTTCCTGGTGTTCAGACTGCATCCTCCATGCTTCCTGCAGGGCTTGCTCCCCTTCCTGGGATAAGCGCTGCAAGACAGAGTGGCTGGTGAGGCAGGGGACAGGGACTCTTGCTGTCTTATGGCAGGGCACATTTCTGCATCCCCTTATTTCCCTTCAGGGTCAGGATTAGTATTCACAACTTCAGGAAGGGTGTGAAGCCCCAGCTATGCTCATGGCCTCTGTACAAGTCTGAAATGCAGCACAGACACTTTGCTTACCTCAGTTGTGCTCTGAATGTCCTCCTCCCACTGCCGGATGCTTTCCCCTGTTCACCTCCTTCTACTGCATCAGCTCATGCCAGGACTCATCCATCTGATCTCTGTCCATCTCCAGCTATTTCTCCTTGACTCTCAGCTCACAGCCCCACAAATTCGGCCCTGCCTGCTCCTAGGATGGGCAGGGGGGAAACCAATGCATTACCTGCCCTGTCCTGGACTCTGTCTCACTTATGTCTTCCCAAGTCATGAAGGAGATCTGCTCCTGCTGAACGTCTTGTGTGGGCCAGTTTGGGGTGCAGAGCAGCACCACCAGGTACTTGAGCAGTGTCCTCATCCATCCACCCTTGGATGGGGGGCCAGGGCTGGCAGAGGTACAGTTGTACAGACTCACACACACTCCTTCACAGAAAGGATGGAGCCTCTCACCATGTTCCACACCCTAAAACAAACTCAAGGCATGACAGTTTGTCAGCAGTGGAAAAACTCAGCCTGAATGGTTATTTTCCACCCTGGTAGGCCTTTAAAAGGTAGCTCTGCTGCAATGTCTGTGCCACATATCCCCTCTGGGCAGTACCAGACAGGAGCAGAACTGACTCTGGATGCATTTCCAGATGCAGGCACAGGGACATTTCGCTTAGCCCACCTTGGGGGTTTCCCCTCACTAGAGTTACAACAAAGACATCTTTGCCTGCTCTGGCTGCCCAAACTCTTCACAGGCACAGGAGAGAGACAGGTGACATCTAAGACAGACTGGTGGAGGCCGTGCCTGGAACAGCCTGGTTGTCACTATCCCAAGTGACGCCTCTGTCCTAAATACCTGAAGGCAGTGCTGAATGTCTCCCCTGTGTGCAGGATCTATCCCTGAGCCTGCCAGGCTGCACTGGAGGCCACAGGAAGGGGCTCCACTGCAGTGGAGTCTCATCATGTTGGAGCCCATCTGCTGAGATTGTTCTATCTCATGCCACAGCCACTCCTTCAGCAGCCACTCCTGGGTGTGGAATTCAGCCCATGTGGCCACCAGCTTCCCTCACTCCTCCAAGAATGTCTGCACCATCGACTTGTGCTCCTCCAGCAAAGCGCTCTGGAGAGCATTGCAAGAGAAGCAGAGAGGATGCCCTAAGTCTCGTCTGCTGTAGGCTTTTTCTCCTTTCACTCATCACTGTCACTAAACCCCAAGCAACATCAAGAGGCTAGTTCCAGCCCATGGCACCTGACCAGCACCCTGTGTGGAGAGGTCTGCTTCCTTGAGAACCAGGACACATATGCACGTACATAGAAACCTTTGTCACTTGTATGCCAGAGGGTCTGTCGGATTGCAATTCCCTGTGCAAGGGGGTGGGATGAAGGAGGCAGAGGGTAGATTAAAGGTGTCTGCAGCCCAGCACTCAGCTCTTTCCCCCACCACTCACCACTGCTCAGACTCACAGCACATACAAAAAACGTCTGCCCCACCTCCCCTTTGCCGTCTCCAGCTCTTCTTACTTTCATGGAAAGCTGCTGCGTCATGAATGGCCACTGCTCCTTCAATGAGTGCTGCTGCGATTCTGCTTTGACTTGCTCCACCATTGCCCTTCAGTGCTCCTGGGTTTGGACACAGAGGAGTGACAGATGCCATTCACAGGCTCCAGGCCAGGGACCTCCAGTGGGGAAGACACATGCCACATACCCACACAGGAGAGCTGACCCAGGCAGACAACATAGCGTGGGCTCAACTGCTCCAGCAGCTGAATCTGCTTGTTCATCCTCAGTTTTGCAATCACCTCCTGGAATCAGCTCCATTCCTCTTCCACGTCCCTCTGCTCTGGAAGTGGCAGTAGCAAGATGGTATTGGCATGAGGTGGGATAACACCCTCTCTGTCCAAACCACATGCATGGAAGACTGCATATGTTTGTGATCAACACCTTCTGCTCATTCCCAAGACAATTTTGTGAAGGGGAGACAACTTTGCCAGCCGCAGCTGGACTGACTTTTTCCAATGAACTCATTAGCAGAGCTGAGAGTCTACACTCTGATTGTCTCAGAAGCAACACCTGTAGGTCCCATTGGAATGAATCCCACTTTGATGAAATGTACCTTTAATCAGCAAGACATCCTGCTCCTGGGATGCAGCTGTGTTGTGTCCTGGCTCTGCAATAGGGGCTGAGCTGCCAGCTGCTCCTTCTACCCCCACAGCCCTGCCTCCTACTGGCCATCAATGTCCTCCACCACCTTCATCTGGCTCCTGCCCCAGAGGTCACAGCAGGAAAAAAGTGTTGCTTTCATGGCCATACCCAACACTCTGGGGATGTTCTGCCAGTGGGACTGGCCCCTCCTCCTCTGAGAGTTGGACCCTGCCTTACCTGTGGGGCAGTTCTCTATCAGGACAACACTGATGTGGCTTCTGTGCCTGCCTACCCCAAAGATGGACTGGGGAAGCGCCCTAGCACTCCCACCCCAGAGAAAATGAACAGAGGTGTAGGCAAGGACCTTACAGAGGAGGGGAGCACAGGCCAAAGCATGCTACCTATGGGTGTACTTGAGGAGACCTAAGTCCTCCTGGTGTTGCTGCTGGAGAAGCTCCAGAAACCACTTTTGCTGTGTTTACTCCAGCTCCACTGTCTGGACCTGCCTGACACCCAAAAGAAGGTCATTGTGCTGCCTCAGGGTCAGAACTCCCACAACAGCACCTGAAGACTGTAGACATCTGTAGACAGTGATATTTCTCCTCTCTGCTCTGTCACCCTGCTGCTATTTAAGGCAGACATGGCTTCTTCTCCTCCCCCTGGTTTACCTGTGATGCCCCACTCAGCAGATGGTAGGGCTCACCTGGCTCTCCAGCCGTGCTACATGAGCCTGCATGTGGAGCATGCGTGCCCAAAAGCCTGATGTAGCCTGGAGATGTGCTCCACCTGTAGGGACACAGGGTTGCTCTCAGGGAGGTGAAGCACTGGAGAGACAATCTCCTCCTTGCCCTGTATGAGCAATCCATCCACAGCCCCTCCTCCACCTGCCCAACTCTGACTTGGGTCCTTTTCCCCGGAAGCAAACCCTACTGCAGACACAAGCTTGCTGAGCTCTATTATCAGGGGACAGATTCAAGGAGAAGACCATGAGTCTCTGGGAGACAGTGTGTGTCCTATCACCGGAGCAGGACAAGGAGACTCAGCTGGATGAGAAATGGAGGCTTCCAAGATCAGGCAAGAGCTGCTCCTGCTGTCAAAGGCTCTAATTGCCCTTCAGTTATCTAGAAACCATCTCAGAGCATCTGAGTAAGCATTTGCCAGTAAGTAATGCCATACCGTTTCAAGTGAGAACAAAGAACAAATAGATTTTTTTTCTTTACTTTTAAATTAGCATAATGATAAAAGCAATAAAACCTTATACTGATTTTCATTTCAGAAAAAAAGTAACTGGAAAATATAATTGCTAAGTCTAGAAATGGTGACGAGAGAAAAACAAAAACTTGATGAAACAGGGCACATAGCTAATTTCTATCTAGAGTGCATGAAAAATGAAGAAACGTGGCCATATTCATTCATCAACATTTGTAGAAAAATGCAAATCCATGTATTGCAAATCCAGCAGTGGTTGTGGAAGAGGTTTTGTAAAGGGCTGCTGTGGACATGATTGAGCTCCACTAGAGGCTATCATTGTCACACATCTAGGTGAACAGCTTCCTCTTGCAAGAGCAAAGTGTAGGCAGAAAAATCCCACAGGGACTGAAAAAGAAGGGTTTCAGTTCTCTGGAAGAGATGCAAGGGGTCTCCATGCAAGGGGTCTTTATATCAGCCCAAAGAAAAACCGTGTTTGTCAGAATGGAAAAATCTCATAAGCGGAATTGGCTTTAGTGATAGCCTCTGAAATAAAAGTGCAATGCTTTCATGGAATTTTGATGTATTTTCTTTGTTGTTTTATTTACTTGCTTTTAAGGGAAAATAAAAAGGAAGTTTGTGATAACTGAATGATTATGCTGCCACAGAAATTTTGTGAGCATAAATGTTTTTGTTTAACAGTGCCCAAATACTGCAAATTATCATGCCATCTTCCTAGAAGAGCCATGTATATGTGGAATGTGGTTGTTGGCGTATTACACTAAAGATTTGAGCATTGTTTTTGCAAATCCTGTTTGTTGAGAAGGAAGTATCAGGTAATATTTTTCCTTTTTTTTTTT
>VZTE01001599.1:67250-124819 GCA_013397775.1 Eulacestoma nigropectus
TTTTGTATGAAGAATACTTCTGTCACATGTACCTCAACTAAGCCCTGAAAGAAGTTCAAGTAAATGAGTAACACTGTAATATTGAGAATGCTTTTTGAAACACATTTGTAAACCTTATGTTATACTAACCAGAATAGGCATCAGAGTGAGTGACACTAGAAGGTGACTCCAGTCCTGGGCCATTTGTGTTGTGGAGGAAACCCATTTAAAAGTGACCTTATGAAGATGTACTAGCCACAGATAACCCTGGAGACACATAAATAACATGAGCAAGATGTTTTTATTCTGTGATATCTTTGAGATTAGGGCTTTGTTATTGTTCCTTTCACAAATTGGTCTAAGACATTCTGTGGTGGGATAATGTAGTATAATACTTTGCCACAGGTATGCTAGCTGTAGAAATTTGGTGAAAGCATAAAACACTACCTTGGAGAATATCTACCTTTTGACTAACTGAGATTTAGCATGTGAGCATGGTTTCACTGAAAAGTACAAGGCAAAATAGCTGTATTTTTTTCAGTGTTTCTCAGTGAAGTCAGAGGGAACGGGCAGATTAAACTTTTAAAAATTGCAGATATGAGTGGCTATTGAGGAAATGTTTCAGGTTGTTGACTTGTCTAACTAATGAAACACTAAACAAGACATCATCAGGAACGTCACTGTTGCCTCTTCCAAGGTTCAGTGATGATCTTATCGTCATTGATAAGATGATAAGGGCATTCTCTCTCCTTGACACTAATTTCTATTTAATAGGTTTTTAATCTCTTGTCTTTTGAGGTGTGGAACCTGTGATACATATTTTTATGTTCTGTCTTCACAGATCTTTTTTCCATCGAAGTTTAATTTAATTCTCCTGCCATACAGAGATAGTACTTACTGAGTGTATTATCAATTTAAATCTTAGAGTTGAAGGGCAATTCTGAAGTGTATATTGTTACCATAAAGACATAGGTGTGAAAATTGTGATTGTTTTCCTCTTTCCTCATGGTGGCTCATGGGCCACTGGTTTCATTTTAGATGTATGGCAACAGCATGGGTACGGTTTTTTACGTGACAGCTTGCAAGGATGCTATAAACCTTAGAAAAGAAAAGCATTGAGTAGTGAGTAGTAACTTGTATGTAGCCTTAGAAAGAGCTTAGCCCTAATTTATGGGCTTGATTTTTCTTGCAACTCCATAGGCATGCAAACCCAGAATTCCTACACTGGAAATGCTGCAGAAACATCAGCATTACAGGCAGGTTATATGGGCATTGCCAACCTTGTTGTCATAATTTTGTGAGGGCTCTTAATTTTCATATTTGAGAGAGGATTTTCCCCATGGCACTCCTCATCTGACCATCCTGATCAAAACTGTAGACAATAGTGGGAGAAGACATTCAAACCAGCAGTTAACAAGAACTCCATACAATACTATCTTCTTCTAAGTGCACAACTTAATTTTAAGATCTGACAGTATTGCAGTCATATCAAAGCCAAAATATCAGTTGCTATAAAATTTTCTTTGGAATTGCTCACTACTGTCCCAAACTGCTTGTGTGCTAGGACATGCTGTGACTAATACAACAGATCTTTCTGCTGATCTTTCACTTCTGTCTGGAGGTTTGATAGAAAACAAGTTTTCAGTCAGTCAGAACCCTAGCCAGGCTGAAGCATTCATTGCTAAGAGAAAAACTACAAAGGCAATTCTTTCAATTCACATTTCTTAGTTCATTTGTCACAGAGATTTCTAGCATGGTAAGGGGTAGTCTTCACTATGATACCTCTCATTCTGGCGTCTGAAGCATACCAACCTTGTACGTTTTCAGTGACTTTGAAAAAGATGCAGTGTACTCATTGTTGCTATGATTTCTACTCACTGCTTATTCAGTATGTGTTCTTTTATAAGACATTTTAAGCATTGCTGGTAGGAAAATGATGACAAAAGATAAGCAGTTCTCTAAGGGGAAAAAAAGTAATTTTTCTGTCATAACTGGATAGATCAAGAAGTAAAAAGAAAATCACGGCATGCCTTTACACTTACGTGTCTAACAAAACTGCACCAGTATTTGATGAATCAAACAATTCCTGGGACAGTTAATTAAATCTGAACAGGAATAGCAAGTCCCCTCTGTTCTGCACAGGCAGGAAGCTTATAAAATTCTGGACCTTTCAATGGTCATGTGTGTTTTTAATCACCAAGGAGGCACATACATTGTTTAATTCAAGGTGTTTAGTGTCAGGCTCCCTGCAGTCAATGCAGGTGCTCTGTATTTCAGTGCCTGGAGGCATGCTCAGTGTATATCATTGCTCAAACTGGGGAGGGGCATTGCTCTTCCCTTAGCTAGCAAGCCTCTCTCTGAACTCAGATGTGTACGAAGTGTAAAGTTGGATGGATTACTCGCAGCAGTCCTGGGTTGCGTTTCTGGCCTAGAAACACCATTCTACAGTGAGCATCTGACATTAAAAAGAACTCGACATCCATGTCTCCCTTACTGCGTTGGGTTGCTGTTGTCATGCTGCCATTCCTGTCTATGCTGTCTTCAAAGAAGCTTCTGAAACTTTTGCCAAGTTATGGCAAAATATATACTGCCTAATGGAAATACATAATGCTTAAGAGCAACACCTCACATAGAGACACAAATCTGAAATACTGTCCTCCATTAAATGCTGCAGCTCTCAGTCCTGATCAGTAGACTACCTGCCCTCAATGCTTAATAACATAAGCCATCACTGCATCTGGGTCATTGCTGGGAAACTCTATATGTTTAACATTTCCTCTGCAAGCTCAATAGGAGCTTGCTGCTCTGTGATGTGTGAGTGGAGAATTCATGTTGCAGGACTTTGTGATACCGGCACCATAAAGTCACAGAATGGTTTGTGACCTTAAAAGATCCTCTAGTCCAACCCCCCTGCCATAGGCATATCTAACTTCCACTAGACTAGGTTGCTCAAAGCCCCATCCAACCTGGCCTTGAACACTTCCAGGGATGGGACATCCACACCTTCTGATAAACATCTTGTCTTTCACCCAAGCTGCCAGTAGAGGAAAGGTGAAGGGTTGAAAAGAGAAAGGAGGCAACATGCTGACAGCAGAGTGGCTGAAGAGGTAGATACTATGTGTATGTTAGTAAGGTCTCGCTACAACATACAGCCAAGGCAACAGGAGGAAAGCAGGGACTGTATTTTGAGGTTTTATAAAATTTGTGAATTATAGTAAGATTACAATGCTGTAAAATACAGAGGTGCAAACTCAGGCAAGGCACATCTGCATTGTCCTTAGTGATACACCAAATCTAACAAGAATTGTCTGAAACTAGGTATTGTGTATAGGTGGAGGAAACCAAACAGAAAACTGCAGAAGGAACAAAGATGAACACAAAATCTGCATTTGTTACTGGGTGGTAGTTAGTACAATCTGTGTTCTCTTTACTGCAGAAAATTTTCCAAGTCTCAGTGTGGTTATTACACCAACTAAGCCTCTCAGGCATTGTTTCATGCTTATTTTCTGCTCTTGCTAAGTATTTGTAGTGGTTGCTATTTTCTATGAGCTCATTTGATTATGGATCTGAGGCATTTATGTTTGTTTTTCTCCTGTGTATCCAGAACTGTGAAAATTTTGGTGTTAATGAAATTCTTAATAAAAAAAGGCAACAGGCTATTCATAATACTGACATGAGGTTGCTGATAAGCTGCAGTTTTTAATCTCTTGACTTCAGTAAGTATTTGTAAATAGCTTCAATGGTTCTCTCCAGGATAGGTCTATGGCTGAATAAAACTGCTCTAATATCTTGGGCAGTCATCTTGAACATTGAGATTTGGGCATGGAGAAGCTAGGTGCTTCAGCACTGGTCACAGTATTAATTGCTAATGTGGCTGGGTTTTTTTTTTTTAATAAATAGCAGATTAACAAATTTTGAATAATACAGCTGAAATTATAATTTGTTAAGTCAAATAATTTTTGCTGTATTTGTAGACTGAGGTAGCCAATAGAATGCTGAGGCAAATCTGTGAGGCTCAGCTTATCAAGTGTTGCATTCTAAAGTAAAAGTTTAGTAAAAATCTATTTGCTTGAATGACATATGATGCTTTTTTACTTGCGAGGGTTACATGTGGGTTAAAATATAGAGATCTTTTCTACTGAACATTTTTGCACATAAAATGAAGAATAACTGTAGTAAATATACCGTAATATGATTTATGTCTCCACATATCTGGACTTAGGCTGCTGTTTAGTAATTTTTCACAATGGCACTTTAGTTATACCTGGCAAGCTATATTAATCAGGATATAAAACTGTAACAGAAGCAAGGAGATGCTGACGATGGTAGGAAGCATTATACCCCATGAGGTGAAGTTTTCGTTAGTCTCCTGAACAGGGAGAATACACTGCTGTAGCCTGTTCTTAATGGCTTGAATGACATTGATAGGCACTAAATCATAGAGAAGAGAGAGTAATTTTCTAATGCAGGAACTACAGGAAGATATTTCTGGTGTTAGAGTGAGAAGAAGCACAAGTGTATCTAGAAACTGTCTGAACTTTTTGGCTATTGTAACTATGATGGAGCAGTTTTCCTGGATAAATGGGGATTTCAGAGATTTTTGACAGTTTCTCTGGATGCTTTCTTATCACAGTCTGACTCAACATCTTCTGGTCTGAGCTGAAATGAAGCCAAGTTGTTGACATTGTGCATGCTAGGTTTGACAGGTAATAGTATCTTCCAACTCCGTAAGGCAGTTAACTACCAGCTTAATGACAGGACTGTAGTTCAGATACCATCTCAGAAGTTTCTACTTTGCTTACAAATGGTACTTACAAATAGGAGAGCAAGGGAACAAGTCTGAGCATTGACTAATTCCATCTCTGCTGCTGGAAAAACGGCTTGCACTTTCTGTCAAGCACTTCAGACAATAATGAGAAAAGAGAACAAAATGAAATTGGTCTTTCCCTCTGACAAAGGAATCAGCAGCCCCCTGTGATTGTTAGAATGGAAGGCCTTGAATAAATACTCCTAGCTGGAGAGTCTAAGGAAGTGAGAATCTGCAATGAAAAATTCTTTGTATATGAGGTAAGTGTTCTAGTCTGTACTACAGTGGGCAGTGAGCAGAGAGTGACATCATGATCTCACGAGGACTAACAGCTGGTTGTGAATTCTTTATATATAAGCTTAGCTGTTCACTGAACACTTCCAGAATGTTAGGTGTTGACAGCTTCTTGGACACTATAATCCAAACCAAATGCAGGTTTTTTGCAAGGCTGTGACATAATACATCAGATAACACACTAATGGGTATTTGGAATGCACTCAGGAGCTATGATGTCTGGTGTAGGGAAGGGCCTCTAAAAAATAGGCTCTGAAAGATATGTTTTCTAAGAGCTAGAATGAGTACAGCTCTGCAATTAAGTATTTCAAGGCTTTGCAACAGCAGTGGTAGCTCCAAGGAGAGCTGAATTTTTCTAACTAGACAGAATCTTTGACATAATGATCAAGCTCAGAACTTGTCTGAATTCAGGAGATGTCAAGATGTCTGCCTCAGGACTGTGCTGATACTATTCCTGCTGCAATTTTTTAACTGTCTCTCAAACAGCTCGTGGTGGTGAAAGGCAGCATTATGGTCAGAAAGCCTCACATGGACCAATAATGACAGACTATTTCTTTCCCCTTCACCTTTCACCATTCATTAGGTTTTGCCACACCAACAGGTATTATCTGTTTACTCCCTCAGCAGAAGCAATGAATATTGGTAGCTGCTGGAGGAGACATGAGACCAGACTGGATGTAGGAAGCTACATCTCACATTTCAAAACATCTGTAAGTCCCTGGGCATTTTTATTTGGTTTCTCCAGATTTTAGTCATCTATTTGGTTTCATCTTCCACGCTTGATGGACCACAGAGGGAGGCTTTGTTTTGAACTGACATTAAAATGCTATAAAAGATTAACTACTGAGAAACCATTGTCCGTTGTTTACTGAAGTGTTGTATTGCTGACATTATAAGCATTGTTGAGTAAAATATTTTCCAAACTGTGGTCTTTAGTAAATATTTGCAAGCACCAGAGCATTCTCTTTATGATGATCTGTAAAACTCAATGGCAAAGGTTTGGGGTTTTTTTTGAGGGGAAAAAAAAAAGAAATTATCACACAGAAAATAGATTCTATAGGTACTTCATAGCAGGGATAGATTGATTTAAGGAAAAGGTCCAGTTCTTCTAAAATGTATGTTACTGATGGTAGCCACAAGGTTTTATTAACACACTGTCTAATATATTCTGGGGACTGGCAATTTTGAAGATGTTAGTTGCCCAAGAAACAGAGATGAAACTAAAAACATGCAGTGTGCTTTGCCTTATCTGTTATGTGCCGTCTTCTCACTTCTGATGCCAATTCTTATTCTTAACCAAGCCTGACTTTGAGTAATGTATTACAACATTAAATACTTTCAGGATCATGGATCAAAAGTGTCACAATAATTGCAAAATATTTTTAAGTCAATTTTCAGCTTATGGATGTATTTGAGCAAATTATTTGGTGTAGTGAGACCTTCCAAGGGTAATTAATGCTCTGTGCTGCAGTTCTTTCTTATCTTGGCTGTAGTACATAGAATTTTTATACCACAGAAATTAATTAAAGTGATGTTGTCTGGTTTCCTTCTGAGACATTACATTTAATGTTAACAGCTAGAGTCATAGGAAAGAGGAAAAGGTAGCTGGTGCAAATTCTTAGGGTCATGAATGTAGTTGGAACTGCTTATATGCAGAAACTGTCCCAGTAGGTAGTAATTACTCTGTACTTAGGGAAAAGGTGGAAGAAACACAGCTTTGGAAGCTGTAGCAGTAGCAAGAAGTTCACATGTGGCAATACCTGTGTTAAAGAGAGTTTGTCATGTGTCCCTAATACCACTGGACTGTGCTTCCAGTGACGAGCAGAAGTGACAAGCAGCATTTGCTTCTGTTTCACAAGAATATTCAGTCCGTCTATGTATGTCATCCGAGCTTTTGTGCTGGGAGTGCCCTCAATCTGAGATGAATTTCTACATAGATATGTTTTAAGTGCCTTCATGTGTCCTCTTATTTACCCTTCTTCAGTTCTGTGTCAGTGGCACTGTCTAAGCCTGTTTCTTCTTCTCACCTGGTGACACCTGTACTGTTATTTGAGTAGTGGGGTCATTTTTGTGTTGACAGAAAGTCAGCAGGAGAGAGCAACTTTAGTTAGTATGCTCCATCTCTAATTCCTGCTAGTACTCCTAACTCCTGTCCTCGGCTTGCTTGGCCTACTTGGTCTACAATAACCCATACTACCGCACATTTTTTCTCAGAAAGGTCTAAACAGCCAAGTTCATAAAGGAAGAAGCTTAAAAATCCAACACCCTTTCCTTAAACTCAGGATCAGAAAACTACCAAGGCTTGGACCCTCACAGCATGCCAAGCAATCCCATTCTGACATCACTTCCTGATGTTCATCCATTTCATTCGACATGTGTAGCTTCCCTGCAATGCCACATAGCAGTGTTAAATTATAAAATTACTAACTTATTTGAACTTGAACTTGAACTGCATGATTTGTAATGTACAGGTGTAAGAATGATATAGTCATATAAGAAGTGTTTTGCATAACACAGGTGATGTTACACTTCCAGAGCCTAATTGCATGTTACATCAGTACTGCAGGGAGGATAGGGGCATAGTTATAAGACTCTTTGACGTGTTGTCTTCTGCAATGTTGATATGTCATGTCATGTTCTTGGTGTCTCACTCATTCTCAGAAGTTTTGAGACTGTCAGAATTCCCATGTAACTAATATGACATTGGTTATAGCTTTTGCATGACACTGGAAAATTAGGGAATGTTTTCATAATGTGTGTTGTGCGGCCTAAGAGGAAGTCCAGCTGAAGTTTCAGTCCACCTGGCTCTCCTTACCATCTGCTGAGCAGGGTGACAAGAACAGAGAATTACTATTGGAGAGAACTCTTGAATAGCAGAAGTATAAAATAAAATTTCTGTACAGAGATGCAAACTTAACAATGCTTAATTTGTATTTTCATAAATTAAACAGAGAGAAGCAAGGTAAAACACCATATAGAGATATTTCTGATGTGTTTACGTCCCTTATGAGTTCATCTAACATGAAGAAAACAAGAAAGGATGGTCTTCGGTACTTCAGTTGAAAGAAAAATGTAAAAACTTCAGGCTGTATTCAATAAGATGCATCCCATGCCTGTGTCCTGTGTTTTATTGCAGTATTTTGAAACTATGGTGTCCTTTTCAGGAATGAGACTCTCAGCTGTAAAAGTTAAGGGGCATGCCTTGGTTATTCATTAACACCAAGACTCAGCCAAGGAAATTTCCTTGTTAGTTAGTGTGTGCCATGAACTGAAATTAATGGGCAACACCACAGTTTAAAACAAAGTTTAAAGAAATTTTCTGGGTTTTTTTGTTTGTTTGTTTGTTTGTTTTTCATTTGAACTTCATTTGCACTATAAAAATCAATTATCTAACTTTGACTTAATGGAAAAATTCTTGGTCTTTTTTTCTTCTTAGAGCTGTCCTATAAGACAATAGGTACTGAAGTGAGTCAAAAGGTTCCTTCAGTTCCCTTGAGGTGGATTGATACACCCTTGAAATACATGTAATGTAACACGTCTTTTGGGACGTTCAATACTTTACTAAAAGCTACAAGAGCAAGATTGAGCAACAAAGTAATCCCATTTATAATTTCTTTTGGCAAACATCCAGAAGCAAAGAGGCAACTCATAGCTCAAAGATTACACAGAACACAACTCACAGCTCAAAGATTACACAGAGCACAACTCATATCTCAAAGACTACACAGAACAGAGGAACACAGTGGGAACATAGTCTTTGTTTCTGCTGGGAAAAAATCAAACCCGCAAAGACTTTCTTCAGTTTTGATGGTCATTTTCTGAGGGTAGCTATGTCCCAGCTGATGTTAGAGACTCTGAAATACAAGAAAGCAAAGATAAAATTCACCCTTAAAAATAATCAGCTACTCCATTCCCTGATCTTCATGTCATCTGTCATTGTGCTTTGTCCAGTCTTACATTGATCAAGCAATTTCCTTTTTTGCTTTGCTAAGATGAACATCCTTGCTGTGACTGATACTTTTTATGGTAGTTGGAAGATACGAGTGTAAACCAGGGCACCATTATGCTGCACTAGGAACATACACTTCACGAGCGAATGAGCTTTGTCTTCAAATGTGCATATAAGCAAATGAGGTTTTTCTTAGTCAGGATCAGTATTTCATACTAAAGTATGTACTTAGTAGGATCTTTTTGGAAGAGAGAAACATCTTTAATATTACAAACCTCTTTGTGTTGATGACTCAGCTCCCAGTGATTCATACTCTACACTCACATTTCATTTAGTTTTCACATCCTGAAGTTCTCAGTCCCAAGATGACACTTTTACATGGCTGGAAGATTTATCACAATGCAGGACAAAGAAAAGCCCATTTGTTTTTTGCTTTGGCCTGCCAAAATCCACTCCCTCCTCCCTCAGTACTTAGCTATGTGAAACTTGGTGATAAGAAGCTCCGCCTCTGATTTTGTGATTAGTTCTGTGTAATTCTATTATTGTCACTTAAGCAAACAGAGAAAGGAAAGAACCCACGCCAAAGAGCCTGCAGTTTAGGTCAGATATGATCAAAAAAGGTAACAAGAAAATGGAAATAGAAGGAATGATTACTCGTGAAAGGTATTAGGCACCTTGCTTTCTAGTATGCATATATTAAGCCCATTGGTATCATTAATAGAACACTTTTTGCACATGCACGTTGTGTCGCACAAATTCATGCTGAAGGGTGTTGCAGTCCATGGGCAATCTGACAGGAAATTGATCAGGAGTTAGCAGGACTGGCTAATCTTGAAAAGGTATCCAGCAAGGAGATGTTTTGATTTTGAGGAGGCATTGTCTAAATCAGGAAAAGAAGGGCGTTTCAGAAAATGTGGCAGACAAAACAGAGAAGCAAAAGTAATCAGTAAGTCTGAAATCTCCATCTATGAAATCCCCATCTATGATATTAAAACTTGCATGATACATGTTTGAAACTCCTGTTAACAAAAAGAAATGTCCAGAAAGTCAGAATGCTACAGACTATATCACAGGAATCAGTATGAGGGACTCTAAGGCTGATAGGGCTTTTTCTGACACTGTAGCAGAGTTAAATCTCTAGCAACCAATAATCTTCAGCTGAACAGCTCTTGAATGTAGCAGTGCGATAAAGCTTACTTTGTGCGAGGCCTCTTTCATGCAGAAATGTCATTATTTGACCTCCACTCACAAAGGGTCCACTGCATGTTGACAGCACGACTTTCCGGTACAATGTGTAAAAGCAGACCAAAGAGCAGTTCGCAGAGAGTGTTGGCACACTGTGTTTCACAGCTGTGCAGTCTGTGTGTCAGCAGCATGCCTGGAGTAGTCAGTTAGGTTTTGTCATGGACTGTATATATATACCATGACTTTGGCTTCCAGAGTGCTTACGCAGTCCCTGTTCTATAAAAGACTATAATGAGTACCTATAAAGATGAAGGATTATGCAAGTCATCATGGGAAACAGATAAGTGGATTTGGGCTTAGCCCCTTCTTCATTGAATGATTTCCTTCACTGCTGTAAAAAGGCAAAGGGAAGGGAAGAGGGCAGTACTCAGCTTCCCTGCTAAGACTGGGCTGTGAAGGACATGTTTCTTGTGGCAGCACATGCACGGTACAGCCTCAGACCTCTTTGGGGACAATGCTGCTGGTCAGTCATCAGTAGGGCTTGTCCTGTTGGTGAGCGTGATGAGGTTTTCGCGTAGCAGAATGTCCCACCGAGCCAAGGAGGTTGGAGGTTAATGGCCTGGAAAATTCAGAGCATGAAATTTGCTCACTGTCTTAACACCTGCAAGGATTGTCGCCCCAGCTGCTGCAGCTAGTGAGCAGCACACAAAAGGAGGTTCAGCATGGCTGGCTGTGAGAACACACATGCATGTAGCTGTATGGGGCAGCTGGTTTTTTCATGTGACTAAATCCTGGGAATATCTTAGAAATTTACTAAGCCTTACTAAGCTTACTATTACTAACGTTAAATATTGTTGTGTGCTACTAATGTTGTGTAGCACACAACATTATTTAAAGATAGTGAAGATTCTTTCATAGCTAATTAATACCTAATATGAAAGCTAGGAAAGGTGTTATTCCAGGATTTTCCTTTCTAGGAAATTTTGGGGACATTGATTATTCCTTTCTGATTCTGTTTAATAAAATTTTATCAGATATGATATTAGTTATCATACATTCTCATAGAGGTTCAGCACATGCACTATGCAGCCTCAGATCTGGTTAGGGGTCATGTTGCTGTCCTGTAGGGGCTTGTCCTGTGTGTGAAGATGCTGAGGTTTTGGGATAGTATGGTCCCACTGAGCCAAGTTGCTGTCTGTTCGATATACCTTGCACTAAGGGCAAAATAATTTGTGAAGTGTCATTGATACCTAAACCTAACAAAAAGGCACTTGACAGCATTTCTTTCTGGTTTTCCTGTGGGGTTCTCTCGCTGAATGTCACAGATGTCTTTTGCAGTTCTAAGGCTGAGAAGGTAGGTTTTGTGCATGGAAGTTTAATGCTATGAGAAAAAAGCTTCTCTCATAGGCTTGGAGGCATCCATAAGTATGCCCTTTTGCCCTCACAATACATGAGGTTGTAATGGAGTACACCAACCAGGGTGGCTTACATGGGTGCCAATGCAAACCTGGACTTCTTTTTCCTGTGTTCTCAATATGCAGTGAAGCCACCCTGACCTTGTAAGGGAATTGCTTTGATGACATATGCCCCAATGATCCAACGGATCCTTCCAACCTTCCACCTGCAAAAAAAGTATAAAACCAGATGGTCCTTCCAGTCAAACCTTAGAAAAATCATCCCAGATTGTAGGTCTGCTGAATGAAGTTGATGGATCATTTGAGCATTCAAGAACAGACATCTTGATATCGCTCCTGCCCTGTGGTCACAACCACCTGATGTTTTTTGTCTAGCTGTGGCCACTGTCTAGCACTTCAGATAATGGCTAAACCCTACCCCACAGCCTCCCTCCCACCCCCACATATTACATATGCAGCTGAGTGTGTTGTTCTCAGAAAAACATAATCATTCTAGGTTTTAGGGGGTGTGACTGCATGAACTTTGCAGAGCAACAAATTCTGTGGGTACACTTAAGGTGTCTTCACAGACAGCTCTCTCTAGAGACCTTAGGAAGAGGTAAAGGAGACAGTATGAAAATTTATGGGAATGTACATCTTCTCAGCAATATTTGAGACTGATAACAGTGAAATAACAGTTTATAAAAGTGCATTTCCTTGTGCTGTTTCCACAGTTGTACAGAGTAGACACCAGTGTCAAGGGACCAACAGTACAAGAAGATCCACTGGCTGGAAGTCAAAACTAGTTCAATTCAGACTTGAAGTAAGGCATGATTTTTTAACAATAAAGCCAACTAATGACTGGAAATCACACTTGCTCAGAGATTCTTCATCTCCAGAATTGGAGGTTTGTTGAAAAGCAGTGCAGAAATGTTCAAGTGGGAGGTACAGGCTTAATGCAGAAATTGCTGAGTACGTTTCTCTGACCTTACAGGAATTCAGTTTCTGTCCTGTCTGTCCTCAGAAGCTCTGTGCCAAGTAATTAAACAAAACACTTCATCAGTATCACATAGCTGCCCTTAAAGTTATTACCCTCAGATCAAATACTAGCAAACCCAAACAAATTAAACCAGTACTTGCAGGTTCACACACATTCTGGCTAATGCTGATGCTTTCTGATATATGAGATAGGGTACTACTGTCATGTTTGGAGGGGTAAACAGCGCACGAAAACTGGGACATACTGCAGAAGTCAAGTGGAGAAATGAGTCAGTCTAGGAAGCCAAACAAGGATAAAACCATTCATTTATTTATTTGATAGGGCTGGTTTTATGTCAGCTTAACTCTGTGATCAAGCTGGTCAAACAAGCACCAATAGTGTTGGAAGAGGAGCAGCAAGCACAGAAGAATGGAGAGAGAAGTAGGGCAGCTGGATAATCTAACCACTCTCTTCAGCAGTAGCTAAAATTACAGCTCATGTGTACCATACCCTAACCCTGAGTGCTGTTTTTTTTAAGCAGACAGGGTAGCCACTTGAATCTACTTCCTCTTTTCTTGTGGCAAAGATGAGTAAGAGCTGATGTTATTTTTGTTAGTAATATATTGTTCGTATTGTGTTGGTGCCTCATGGGCCATCCGACTATCCATTAACTGGGAATTATCCCCACCCCCCCCCAATTTGATTTCCTTATGATAGATATAATGGCTGGTGACTTCCATCCCGCAAAATGGAACACATTTTGTAAGGCTTGTCAAATGACATGGCATTCAGACACTACAATGATGGGGCAAAGTGTAAACACATAAATAATTAGGGAGAACAGATTTGTTTCTGGAATTATCTGTGTCTCAGATCAGAAAGAACGGTTGGTCCTTAACGAGGATAATTTCTTAAGCCCCCAGACAGCTGCACGGCGGTGAGTAAGAATGTGAGAGGGCCAGAGTGACAAGCAGCAGGCCAGGAAAAGCAGGAAGGCAGGAGCTTCTCAGGCAAACTTCATCATTGAAGTAAAGGCATCACTCCCTTTTTTTGTGATGAGAAGATACCAGAAGATACTTAATTGTAGGACACAGTGTCCAAGTACTACCAGAATTTAAGTGACTATAATGATAATAATGCATCAAAACTCAATTCAATGCCTCAAACGCTGCAGCTATACAAAGATGGGTTTGATGCCTGTGTGCTTTCCCAGTGTGCAGTACTGTCAGTTGTCATCTTGTTTTCCTAACTTTCCACTTTCTACCAGTTTTACTATCTTGTTTTCTGACAGAAAAAATGTCATCATTTGAGTAGTTAGGAAGGAGCATATCTCAGCTGTTTTGCTTCTTGGTTCAGAGACTGCCTCTTCCCTTTCAGTATCTCTGTTTTGATGTATTTCCCATAGCAGTCTTTCTGCTTTCAGTATGTATCAGCTCTGATCATTCTATTTTGGAACCATTCCTCTGTTAGAATAAAATGTCTGTTCTTAGACATGTCTGAAAATGTGGTGTAAACTGCTGAACAGACTACATATATTTTCTTCACACCTTTTAGAGAATTGAATCTTCGAGTCAGGACATTTTTTATCACCGTATAGGGTTATGCAATAGTATTGCAAGTTCTGTAGAGTTATTTCACATATAAAGGCTGATTTTTTCCTGGTTGTGAAGGGAGTTGAGAGGTGGCTTTAAAAGATACTGACATTGGTAACAATATCAGCTAATGCAGACTTCAGTTCCAGGATTTAATGCACAGTTTGCTTCATCCCTGTGAAGCTATGGAGTTGGTCAGTTTGATTTATATAATCCTGCTCAGCACTGTTGTACAGCACCCTTCTAAGACAATACTTCTGATTTGTTTCTTTTTTTTTAAGGGCTATGCAGTTAACTTCTTCAGTGGGTATATATCAAAGCTCACAGACCTGTACATGGCGTGATTGGCACAGTCCTAGTTGGACACTCACCCAAAGAGTACATCCCAACTCTTCCCTTGTACCAGCTCTGTTATGTCTTCAACCTTTTGCTGAGGGAGGAGGTTTGCAGCCCCAGAAGTGGGGACACAAGTGGCTCAAGACACCTCCTTGGCAGGGGCAAAAAGCCCCTGTCACCCTGAGCTGGGTGGGCAAACCCTCACCAGGACTGACGCACAGAGGCCTGGTCTTTCCACACCTTCACAGGAGGAGATGCAGGTGCTTTGTGAGGTATCTGCTCCTGTGCATCCCCCTCTCCCAGACTTTTCCATTCCAAGACTATTCCTTAGTGAGAAGCTGTGTCAGGGACTGAAGTCATGTCTAAGGCCCTCCTGCCACGTTTGGTCCGCTGCTGTGCACGTCGACCAGATAATGAAGAACATACAATGAAGAAAACCCTATTGTTTAACTGGTGGGAACTTGACCCTTAAGAGAAACAATGTATTGGTCAATCGATGGGATGTTAACCTGTGAAAGAAGAACAATACACAGTGGAGCTGTTGTTAGCGTGGAGGTGGTATCATGAGCCGTTGTGGCCTCATCTTATGTGCTGGCCGCGCATGAGATTATGTGGTAACTGGAAAAATTCCACTCTGGAGGAGGAGATATAAGGCCTGGTTCTGGGGTGGAGGGGTGAGAAGGACAAAATGAATGCCATTTGGATCCAAGGGATGCCCTGATTGTGCCCTGCCTACCTGCCCCTCCCACCTGAGCACCATGCTCCATCTGCTTCTGCTCAGCAGCTTTTCAAGAATCATGGTGTCAGTATGTATTATTTGCTACAGCAACTAATACAATAAATTTGCTTTGCAATCACAATTGCATTTCAGATTTTTTGCACATGGGCATCCTCCAGAACCCGTAACAGAAGTTCTCCTCATCCATGACTACAGAGACTGTGTGGGGTGCCCCATCTGCAGGGGAGAAATGATGGACAGCAAGAAGAAGGGGGATCTCACCTGGCCAGAAAACCTACTCTTGACCCATCTTCTTAAACAAAGCAGGGCAATGCTCTTACTTTTCTCCACCGTTGAATCTCTTCCATGAGTCCTTGCTTTTCTTCAGTATCTGCTACTTCTTCCTTTGCTCCTAGAAAGCCTTAGATCTAGACTTCAGAAGCTCATTCACGTGTTTTTAAAGCATTTGCAGAGAGGAAAGGGACAGCAGCTACACCCCAAGGCTCCTGTCCCATCAGTCTCCTATGATGGAGCTGGCTTGAGACACTTGACTGTGGAAGGTGAACCTGATTGCAAGTGCTGCCATTAAAGGCAGCCGAGATGACAGGCTGCACCTGTAGCTGCCAAGTGTTGCTGTTAGGCTGGAAAGTCAACCAGCTTAAAGAGGCACCTCAGTCCTAAAAATCCACCTACCAACACACAAGCAGGATGGCAGTTCACGGCTGGGAGAGTGTTTGTAGACATCTCCAAACACTCAGTTTCTCAGGGATCCCCATAGCTCTGGGCTCTGCCCATCTGCTCTGCCTTCAGCAGAGCCACCAAAGGGTCAAGGGGCTTCTGGCAAATTTTCCTACCACTCTGTATACCTGGGCAGCTGTTCCTGAGTGCATGGACCCTTTTTCTCCTCTTCCCTGCTGCCCTGTGGACACTAGGGACTGAAAAAAACCTTCTGAGACTATGCGTATGGTAGCATGGATTTCATATTTCCATATTGAGGTGGACAAAAGTACTTGCAGAGAAGAGGTGTCCCATGACTATGGACAGGCCTGAAACCATCCAGCCTTTCCCACAGGCCCAGGTGGCCTCAGCAGGCAGAGCTGTGGGATGAGCTCTGCACAGAACTATGGCAGCATGGCCAGCCATTGCTCCATAGAGAAGGCTTTCTACCCCCTGCCCTGCTGGTCTTGTAGCAGCCAGAATAGAGAGAACAATGGCTTTATCTGTGCAGCTATTGGGAAGATCAGGGTTTGAATTGCCAGGCTTTTGATGAGAGGTCTGATGTCATTTCTCAGCTTTGAAGGGCTGGAACACAGAGGAATGGAACCAAGGTCAAAGCCCAGATCTCTGGGGAGCTCAGAAGCCCCTCCTGCCAGAACCATCCCATCCAGCTCTTGCCATGGACAGGAAGAGCAGTCTTCAGTAGGATCAGCTGGAAGGTGCTGGCCACAAATACCTCACATGTCCCCAAAATCTCTCTTTGCTCTCCCCATGTCACCCCTCATTTGGGCAGGGAACAGAGCCCTCCACAGCTGGGGCAGGCATTGCAGCTCCCTGCCCAGGGTCTTTCCTCCTTCTTGCCAGTCCCCACTGCCCTTATTCACCCTTGCAGGTGACCTGGAGCTTTCCTTGCAGCCCTCTCAGGTGCTGCCCAGTGAGCCCTAGGAACACACAGCCTTTCATAGCCCCAGGAGGACGCATGGGGGAGAGTTGAAGTGCTGCCAGAGCGAGCCACGTCCCCACTTTCCCCCAAGAAGTGCTTCCCTTCCTACCTCACTGTGCTGGCCTAAAAGACTGAGGAGGCCTAGCTTGAGGGAAAACATGATTCCTGAGGAGCTCATGTTCTGGCCATGGGCTGCTGTCTTGCTTCAGATCGGAGACACCATTCTTCCCTAAAAATCTAGCATGGGAGCATAAGTTTCCACATTTGCCATGCTCTGAGTAAGCATGATGTCAGTGTTTGCCATGCTGGATAGTCTTTTCTGTTTGTCTTTTGACATGATCTTTTATTATGACTAGTTTTGAGATTAGATCCCAGCCAATGCTCTGCTCAGTACCTTGGTAGTTTGTACACGAATGTTCATAGGCTGCTTTCTGTGCCAGGATGTGAAGGATATTAATCATAGATCAGCACAACCTGCTCCTCATCATTTTGCCTTTTGTGTGCAGGAGAAGATCTCTTCTCTGTTGGTCTTTCTTTGGCTCTTGAAGACTTCTATTACACAAAGTATTTCAAGGCCTGTAGGGAAGGGCAGCACATCAGAGGTAGAAGAGGATAGCTCTACTTGTTTGACACTACACTGACAGTGTTAGACAGACCAAGGCCTTTCTTTCACTGGGGAAAATAGCCTTTAGGCTAATGAACTAAAAAAAAGGTTTACCTGAAAAAGCCTGCTTTGGGCCTTCTCATGAAGTCCCTGCTTAGTCTTCAGAGTTCTTTCCTTTCCAGGGTGGCTAGCTGAGATATTTCAGATGCCGTTCCAGTTGTCTAATAAAATTATGAAACTTCCCATTCTTATGCTGCATTCTTGGTATTTGTTTTTTTACTAAATCCATGGATTTATCTAAAACTGATTAGGATGCACCTTGGAAAACATTAGGGTCTTCAACCAAAGAGCAAGAAAAAACCTTTTTTTTTCACTGATAAAAGCCAAAGGCATCTGTCATATCCTGCTAAACTCTGGTCTTGCTGTGATGAAGATAAAATATGCACACTGTAGTTTTTCAAGGTGAGTATGGAAACTGAGCTTCAGAGCTATTTGTAGATGGGCAGTTCCTGCTAAGGAGCAATACTCTGCACTTCCAGTACTCAGTGAATGCTCCATAATATGTTCTCTACAGCAGAATGTAGAGAACCTAGCCCATTTCCTGGACTGGAGGGACACGTCAGTCTTGCATCTCAGTTAACAGGCTCTTTTGCCAGTATCTGCTTCTCCAGTAACAATCCAGGCAGTCCTGCAGTAGAAACCTCTTGCAGGACTCCAATCAGCGTGCCAGTGTGGGCTGGTAAATTCAGTCTGTGTTCATCTTTGACATTCAGAACACACTCGTCAAGGTGTGATCCTAGACTAAATGACTTGATTACTTCCCTTTAATTGCTTGAAGTCATACTCATGGGACTCTATCTGGAACATTGATGCCCAGTTTTTAACAACTCAACAGAGGTACCAACAAACTGGAGCAAATCCAGAGGAGGGACACTGAGATGGTTGGAGGAGCTGGAGCACATGACATACATGGAAAGCCTATGGGACACAGATTTGTTCTACCACAGAGTAGAAAGCTAAGATCCAGAGGTGCACAGTGGAGCGGTAAGAGACAGGCATTATTCACAAGTTACAGAAAGGGAAATTTCAGTTGAATATAAGAAAAATTTTCACTATGAGTGTGGTCCGACTCTGGCCCAGGTACTCAGACAGGCTGTTGGGTTCTCAATTTTTGGAGACTCAGCAAGATCCCAAGTAACTTACTCTAGTTTCTTCTGCTTTGAGAAGGGGTTGGACCAAAAACCTATTTGTTTTCACATTTTCACATTTTTTTTACATTTAAATTATTCTGTGACCTCATTTTAGACCTGAACTAAGTGCCATGCATGAGTGATAAGGTAGCTTACAGAGAGAGAGCAACTTTGCAATTACGTATAAAAGGCCCCCAGACACCTATAATATCCATAGGTTGTATTTGATCTCTAGCAGACAAACAACTTTTTTTTATAATTATCCTCTGTCATGGGTTGAAACTGAGTTGATTGACAAGCTTTTAAGCCAATGCGCTTTTGTGAATTTTGCATATTTAAACCCCGTGCAAGGGCGGGAAGTTCCTCTCTGGTTCCCGGGCTCCTGAGGGAGAAGCGGGGCCTCCGAGCCCTGGGCGGCCTCCGGGCCCGGCCCGGGCTCCTGCCTGCCCTCCTGCCTGCCCTCCCCTCTCCCTTCCCTCAGAGCCGCAAGCAGCTAAACTAACTATGGGCTGCCCGATAGCCGAATTCACCCGGCTCGGCTTCTGAATCAGGAGGGGCCTCCCCTCCCCCTTCATGCAGCCCGGGGGGAGCCTCCTCTCCCCCTCCTGCAGCCCGCGCAGACCCAGCGGGACCAGCGGAGCCTCCTTTTCCAGCCTGCACAGCTCGCACCGAACTGAACAGCAGCGCAGCCCGTGGGGAAAGACGTGAGGGAGAAGAACATGGAGGCTGCACGGTCAGAGAGAAAGAGAAAGTAAGTCACGTGGGACGACGCTGAGATGGCGGCGGGAGAAAAGGGCGTGTGCGTTCCGGCGCCAGTCTTAAAATCCCTTCTAGCAGCTGCGGAGGACTGAACTCTTTAAATCATTATAAAAGTATGGGGAGATGAAAAATCCATGCCTGTGAAAATTCATGTTGCAGCCTGTGAAGATGTAAGAGAATGCCTATGCCAGGCCATGTAGCTGTGAAGCAGCTTTTAGAAGTTTGTGAAGAAGCAGAGAAGCCCTTGTGTTTAAGCTGAAATAATTTATGTTTAAAAGAGATTGGAAAAAGAAAACCTTTGTGTTTGGGCTGGAAGAATTCATCTTTAAAAGGACTTGTAACCCCATATGATGGCCCATGATTGCAGTGTGAATATACTGTGGAGTTTTCATGGGAGAGATTTCACTTCAGTAGGTAATTCCCAGGTGGACTGCTGAGATTGTGAAAAAAAAAAACAGAAGTTTGCAGCATCAGTAGAAGAGAACCTTTTTTCCCTAAGCATAAGAAAGAGACTTTTAAAGACTGTAACACTGACCAAAATTGTTACCTTTTGTGCGAGGTGGTAAAAGGAGGGGAGAGTGCTGGAGGGAGGAGGGGGGGGGGGAGTTTTTGCTTGGAGAGTGCTGGAGGGAAGAGGGTTTTGCTTTCACTTCTTTTTATTTCCTGTTACTTTAAAGTCTGTTAGTAATAAACTTCTTTATATTCTTTAAAGTTTTAGGCCTGCTTTGCATTTCTTCTCATCCTTATCTCACAAAGTGAAAAGCATGTGATCAAACCACTACACTAAATTGGTGTTTCCGCCCGGTTTGCAAACCAAACCCGCTACATCCTCAAATCATGGAAGTCTCAATCTCTAACATATAGGTGTAACTACTGGGTGAATCAGGAAGGCAGTAATACATCCAGAAAAACCTTTCACCATGGATGAAGGCAGAAATAATGATAAGTAACGCTTAGTCCCTATCTGTGATTTCCCTATTTGATTATTTTTTCTTTTATATTCTTTTGTTTTCAGGTAGCGTGTCATTGTTCTCTATGACAGCAGGTATAGATTAGCAAAGTGCATGTAAAATAATTTCAGTCTGCATGAAAGCTTCTCTCTAGCCTAAATCAATCGCAAGTATATATTTTTCTTTCTATGCTTTGCATTAAAGACCACCTGAAAGGTTATGGTAGAGATTAGATCCTAAGTATAAGCTCATAATAAAAGATATTGTTGTATTGTTTAAACTAGCCTGAAATGAATTTTTTTTCTGAACTTAAGTTCTTCAATAATCTTTAAAGTTCTGAATGGAGTACTGTGGTACCTCTTAAAAAAATAATGTCTTACCTAAAGAAGAGCAGGTAAATAGTTGGCTGGAAAATGCTATAGGGACACATTCAGGTGTGGTCCATTGTTCTCAATATAGGTATCACTTTAGCTGATGCTACATCGCATTAGACATCCATTTAAAATTTTTTTTCAAATGCTGCACTCTGAAAGCATAAACCAACTAAGTTAAAACAAACTGAGAGGCAAAGCCCCATTAATACCCTTCTCTCATACTGTTACATTAGTTCCACCTTAGCCTTCTCAACAAAATGGTTTGAAAGTACCCTGCCCCGCTAATTACATGTATTTATTTTCTGTTTTCATAGTGTTTCCCCTCCACAGGTTTTTAAAAAATTAACAATTTTACATTCACAAACCTTCACAGTTAGGTAGCATTAATATCCCCAGAGTATCTATGTAATTGTGGACAAATTCAAGCAGACGTGGTAAGGGAGCTTGTCTTTCAAAACTCAGTGGCAAAGCTAAAAGATCACAGAATCTTTAATGATGAAAAAGATCTCTAAGATCATTGGTCCAGCTGTTAACCCAGCACCACCATGTTTACCACTACACCACTACAAGCACCACATCTACATGTTTTTTTGAACACTTCTAGGGATGGTGATTCCACTACTTCCATGGGAAGTCTGTTTCAGTGTTTGACAACCCTTTTGGAGAAGGAATTTTGTCTAATATCCCACCTAACCCCCACCTGGCTCCACTCTTCCTTCAGGCAGTTATAAAGAGTGACGAGGTCTCCCCTGAGTCTCCTCCAGGCTAAACAACCCCAGCTCTCTCAGCTGCTCCTCATACAGCTTATGTTCCAGACCCTTCACCAGCTTTGCTGCCCTTATCTGGACTCACTCTGTGTCTTTCTTGTAGTGAGGGGCCCAGAACAGGACAGAGATCTCAAAGTGTGGCCTCAGCAGTGCTGAGTACAGGGGGACAATCAATGCCCTGGTGCTGTTGGCCACACTATTGCTGGTACAGGCCAGGATGCCATTGGCCTTCTTGGCCACCTGGGCACACACACTGGATCATGTTCAGGCACTGTTGACGAGCAGGTTGACCTGTTGAGTGCAAGTCCTTTTCTGCCAGGCAGGTTTCCAGCCACTGTGCCCCAGTCTGTAGCGCTGTGTGAGGTTGTGACCCAAGGGCACTTCACCTTGTTGAACCCCTTTGAACCGGCTTTGCCTCCTCATTTTAGAATGGAAATTTGCACTGAGTGTAAGACTACTTATCATGGGCTAAATGATATTTATGGTTCACATTTGTCATTTGTCCAAGCAAGGGCTAACTCAATGAACTAACTCATTCTTTACTTCAAACAGCCTGCTGAAGAGGATTCTCAGCTAGTATCAAACTGCACCAACACTTAACAGAGATGCACAGAATGAAATGGCTTTATTTTTTTAATTGTTCTTGTTAACAAATGATTCATCTCAAATACTATGCTACCACCATTTCATTGTTGATGCCCTTTCCTTCCAGCCCATGTGAGAAACAGAAGGCACAATTCCTTCCACTCAGACTGTACAGTTTATAGCACCTTTGAGAAGAAAGTTTTCTGCTCCTTCAAGCTTTGGATTTGCTCTTATAACTCAAAGTGGCTTTCTGTTACCCCGTATCTCAGTTTTTTTCAGTCCTGCCTGTTAATTATAAATTAACACTGTACCAACTACCATTTCATATAAGAACAAGTAGCAGCTAAGCTTATGTGCAGTTTGGATTTCTAAATGTATTTCCATAATAATAAGATATAAAGGTACTCCCATGCACAATTATCAAACCTCCCTTGATTTCATTTTAAGATAGTTATTTGATCTACTGAGATATTTTGGGAAATTCCCTCCTAAGGCTACCAAGCTCTGCCTGTCAATCTTTGCTGCTTATGTTATATGAAATGGTTTTGGTCCTTTACTTTGCACATAGTGATTGAGAAGATGTGCCATAAATAAGTACAAGAATGGGAATTAGGCAGTTTTGTTCACTTGTCTTTTACTCAAACTGACTATTTTTTTTTTTTGTGGAAAGAGAAAGAACAGGAAAGGCACTGCCTTCATTAAGATATATAGGTAGCTCTGAGCATCATAAGAGTTTCACTATTGACTGCAGGACTGGCTTTGCACTAAAGGGCTTCTTTGAACTGAAGCCTGTACATTTAGATTTCATCAGCAAAAGTACTTTCTGGTGCAACTAGCTTGTAGTATTTTCATGCAAATGACACAGATGATAAAACTGGATCCTAACTATAAGATCACCAGGCAGATTTGGTGTAGCAAACATATTGCAAAGAATAATAATCATCAATGACAGGAGTGAGCTGCGATTTCTTCCCACATTGTGCAACATTTTTTATGCAATATTCTTCCTCTTAACATGTGATTTCGTCCCACATTTTGCTCTGCTTTTCTGCAACATTCTTCCTCTTACCATGATGCTTTTATTTTTCAGAGATTTTCCCACGAATACGATATATTACAAAACAAAGAGAAGCTACATTGGTATATGGTCAAAGGTTCAATTTAAGGAGATTAAAAGCTCTGAATGCAACTAGACACACATTTGTTTTACTAAGAAAAAATGCAGACTTCATAATTTTTAAACAAAATCTTCATTTTAGTGGTGTGACTCATGACTTCAATGGTAAAATGGGGCAATATATGCACAGATGTATTTAACTGCCTGTCTTCATCTTTAAATCCCAAAGATAGATAATCTGCAGCATAGTGTTTTTGGGGAAATTGCAGCTTGGAAATTGTTCCAATTATGGGCTTTCTGCATTCTGAGTTTTGTGACAGCTCGTGTATACACACATTAGAGATTTTAATAGCAGCAGAGCTCACCTAATCATAAAGTTAGCTGGGGTCTGAAAAGAGACAGATTTTTTCAAACTGTTAAGTCTTATTCAACATGATTTCCAAAGAAGACAGGTGAGGAACTTGAAATGCCCAGACAATTGATATGTCAGTTATTGTTATTTGTCTAACTAAGCCTTTTTTTACTAATTTTGTATCTGGACTGTGCTATGTGGCTTCTGCTGATGGTTTTTGTCTGGTCAGTTTGCCAACATAGATGTGTATGTGAAGAAGAGCTAATTTTGAAAGCAGCTATGAGTTTGATTCAGGAAAGGTTGGTTAGGAATTAGCAACACCCAAAGGAACAAGAAGGCCAACATTTGAATAATTTGTATACATTCTCTCTTTAAGCCATAATTATGGGAGTGTTGTAAGTGCAGAAGGTGAGGCACAAAGAGATGAAACATCCTGCACAATTGTGCGCCGGTGATTTGGACACCGCAGCAAACTCTGCAGAAAGTTGCAGCATTCCTTAGGCCTTTTATAAGAGGGAAAATCTCCAAAAAAGCAGTAACTATGTGATTGTAAGTTTGAAATACTTGTAATAAGAATACTTACTGAAAACAAAGTAATGAAGGTATTTACAAACATTTAGTCTTTTAGCCCAAGCACTTAGGACATTAAAACTTCATACACCTAGGAAGAAATTAACAGGGTGGTAATTCATAAATGAAGAAAAAATTGAGGCTTGCTGTCACCATTCCTCAGCCTAAGATCATAGGTGCTCTTTATTACCTGTAGACTAATACTGCAAGATTCATCATAGCACACTGTTTCCCAGGTATAAAGACCCCAGATGAAGATCACATCACTGAGTATTCTCTGAGAAACCATCCAGGATTTACAGAACAGCACAGTAAATGACTGCTCTGCTGAGGCACACTGCTAAAAATATTTCTTTCCAGTGAAAGCACTCTTTCCTAATTTTGTACTGTGCAAAAAGCTGCTTCAGTAGAGCAGTGTACTTGGTATCTCTCTGTTACCAAAAAGCAGTAAAATAAAACTTTTAAACACTAATGTAGCATTAAGAAACAGACATTCTTTATTTGGCACCAGACACACGAGGGGATATTTCCTCCGAAATACCGTGCATCCTGAGTACAGAAAAGGCTCCTGTTTATATATTATATTTTACATACTATTGATAGGTTTTTCAGAAGAAATATACATATGATAACCACTCCCCCGGAGTCACTAGCATATATTTCCTCCCACTAGCACATGGGTTCTCTTGTCCCAGGTGTCCCTCCGGTGGTCTCCGATGGCTGGTGATCCTCAAGTTATACTTGACCGCCTCATGAACTTGGTACTAGTTCCCAAATTAGGAGAAAAGTTGGCATCACTGGCCTAGTTCATTAACTTGCAAGTCCTTAGACCAATGAAGTATAGTTTCTTATTCCTTTCTTTGGCTAATGTTTATTGTAGTTTTAATTTTATGGTTCCATAGGCTAATGATTTTGCAAAATGAGCATTGTATTAACTCATCAGGTACAAACAATTGCTCCATCTCTCCCATATTCTTTCCGGTGTCCTGGTGGGGAGGTTGTACAACGAAATAGTTTGAAATGTTGTCACTGTCCACGCAACTAGGCCACAGTTTCTCTGCATGAAGCCTATATAGCAACATGCCTTGACCTGAGAAATATCATGGGAAACCATGTGATCATCTATGGAATTCGAGCAAGCTGGACAATCTGCTGTCAGAATCAGAGAGGTTTTGTTTATCTGTGTCTGCAGAATCACAGGCTTCTGTCCAGTACACCTGCATGCCCAGTATTAGAAAATGATTGTCTGTGCTCCTTGCAGATGCAAGTATAACGTAGTTTTCATTAACACCTTTTTTCTTGGAAAGTCAGTGATACAAATTGATACTTGCACATTTGTGACTAACAGCTTTTAGAGTCTCTAATGTGGAAAACCTCAATCTGGACCAGAAACCATTAGTTTGTCCCATGTGACGACTGCTCTGCTTACAACCCCAAGAAACACTGGTTTGTGACAAACTGCTTCAGACAGACCACAGCTAAATGATTTGAGGGCAAAATCTGGTCAGGACAGTGGGACCACCTCACTATCAATCTTCGTGTAATGAAAGGTCAGAGGACCTCAGAGAGTGAGCAAAAGCCCTTATCTTTTCTGTTTGAACTTTCAGATCATTACCAGAGGCTAACACGGGTGACAAGAATGTCAGTCCCCAAGTCCCTGACACCCAGACGTGCATTCCTCAGAATGGGAAGGGAATTACACAATGCTGGCTATCTGCTAAATCAAATGCCAGCCCGATGTTGACCTACCTGGTCTCCAAGAACTGCAGACGATCTCTTACAGTCAGAGGACATAAGGAGATCACACAAAAAATACTAGACAGAGCAGTTTTGTAAGCACATAGCAATGAAAACAGTAGAGAGAAAAGATCATTTCTCTTGATATCTAAATTAAAAAGGCTGTACCCCATTTTTTAGTGCAGCTTTGGTCTCCTGCTTGAATAGCAATATATTTTAAAGCTATATTTCACAGCAAATAGACCTTTAGTGAAACTTGCTGGGCTTCAGATTGAAAGGAAATGCCATAAAATTTTCCCAGAAATATTATTGTTATTGAATTATTGTGAAAAGAAAGACTTTTAACTACAGCAGATACAAACAGAAATGACCCAAGATTACTAACATTTTGTGTTAATTGCCATTTACTTCTTAGGTTACATCAACTATTTGAACTTTCTGCTGGATCAGAAGGGAAGTAAAACACAGCACATTAAGTTAAAACCAGGATACCCAAGAAGACAGATGACTCTGGGTCATACTCCAGCATTAATTTCTGATATGTCCTTGGGTAAGCCAAACAGAATGATTCATCCCACCCAGCCATCGTTGCAGTAATGCCTAATTAAAACTAATTGTGTAAAATTATTCCTGAAGAGGGGGATTATTCACATGTATTTAAGTTGAGTTGTATGCTCCTCTGCAGACATGGCCCTCTCTCTCTCCATTTACTGCAGAAGAAAACTATGGGCTCACTTAGATGTTTAGCTTGTGCCTTATTCAGATACATAACATGGATCTAGGTATTAATTATCTTTAAGCTCTAGTTTAGACTTCATTAAGTTTATTATCTCTAAACCCGTTTGTTTAAAACATTATTATTCCTCTTTTCATCTTGTCTTCTTCAGCTAAATGCTTAGCTCTTTGGAGACGGCACTGTCCCTCAGTAAGTGCGTGCAGTATAACACGAAACAGAATTCCTGGGGGGTTAAATCACTACTGTAAGATAAACAGTATTGGCAACCCCTTCTCCGACTCTTGTAATGGGTGATATTTGCCTTGCAGTCTGTAGTCCAGTGGTTACACTACAGTCTAAGCTTTTGCTTCAATTAGAAGTGAGTTTATTTGCTGGTGGAGGTGACTAAAATGTAAACAATCAGAAAGAAAGACTCAAACTAGAAAGAGTTTAGATCAGCTCTTTTTAAAAATTTTATTTAATCCCTTGAGTTGGAAATAATGTAGTACTCACAGAGACAATAGCTTTCAACTGGCTCCTGGCTCTGAAGAAAGTTTTACCTCATGTTGACAGAATAGGTGGATTCTAGTACATGTTTAGAGCCAGGGGAGGAACCTGATTAAGAATGTGTTTTTTGAACAAATTTCTGTTTGTGGATCTCTTCCTGAAGTTTCATTTTGAATGTCACAGATAAGGGAGAATATCTTCCTTCCCTGTCTGCTATCAACTCTTAGATCAGCAGGGCCTTAGTCTCACAACCAGTAGCTGTGGGGAGAGACCATGTAACTGCAATAAGTTGTCCATATAAAGGACGTATATGTGCTCTGGCATAAACACAAGACATCTTGTGGGAATATATCTGCCCACAGAACAGCCACAGAAGTCTCACAAGCTAGCAACCACATCTCTCGTCTGCAGCTCAGGGAGCCCCGTTTTAGAGCAGTGGCAGAATAGATGAATGCAGTGCATTCTTTAGAGGCATCTGTGGGGATGGATATTTCTTGGGGAAGAGAGAAACTTCATGAAAATGAAATATTTTTACCCCAAATCTGCTTTCTTTAGTATTTATATCCCCAGTTTGTTACCTGAAGAATAGCTGCACAAATATTTACACCTGCTTTTGCAGTGGGGCCCACACAGAGAAGTGTGAGGTGAGCACCGTTCTGTGTGCCCCAGCAGCAGATACATACCTCTAGTACCACCAGTGCCCAGCTGCCCAGACAGCAAGGAGCTGCATCCCAAGTTCGATTTATTAGCTTTGTCACTTCTTGCTGTGGTATTATAAACATTAGGATCTTTATGGCAAGGACTATCTTTTCATTCTTTGTCAGTGTAACATCAATCACTGTGGCATCCCTATCCATGCCTGGAGTTTCTATGCATTACCCACAATGTAAATAGTAACTAAGAATAGTAAGTGACACCTGTATTCCAGCAGCCAAGTTTTTTAGGGTGTTTATGTCTGTAGTTCATAAAGAACTGTGGAATCCTCCCTTTTTAAATAGCACTTTATAAATCTCAAGTCATACACTTTTCAGAATTTTACCCATTTAAAAAAAATATTTTGCAGTTTTAGCTAGGAATGATGGCAACCATTCTTATCCTGAGTTGATCTGTAGACAAACGTCTGAATACTAGAGAGCTTGGGGTAAGTTCTGGGTTAAGGATTAAGGACACCATGCACTGCATGGTCAGCTGATGCCACTGTGATAGTGATGATCCTTGAACCCTGCAGCAGTCCATGATGTAAACCTGACGTAAGCCATGGATGACCAAGACACCTCCAATCCCGCAGCTGCAGTCCTTAGGTACTCCTCTGTCAGAGGCATTGTGTCCCAGATTTAGTTGTATGTCAGACGAAGTGGAAATCCAGTATCCATGAACTCACAATGACAACAGTCTGCATTGAGCCAGCCGTCCTCTGACTATGAGCCAGTGCTGGTGCAGAACAGGAAGACATAAATTTATTCAGGAAAGGAGACAGAACCGAGGGATCCTAAGCTTAAATTTATTCACAAGACATAGACCTGGCAGCGAGCTTAGGACTTAGAGCTGGCATAGGTCCTGCCCAAGTCCTTAAAGCAGCAAAAAATGAAGATACCATTGCTAAGATTATTTATATGGAAAAATGTAATTGGATAAATTCCTTTTTTTTTAATATTCTGACAGAATAATGTAATGGCTGGGAGAGGTCACATTGCCCAGTCTCAATAGTATTTATCACATGAGGAGCAGAGAAATATGGGCTACAGACTGGATACTTTTTCTTAACTGTTAGTTCCAAAAGCAGCTTTTTGTGTAAAATCAACAGCAATAATGAATGAGCTGAATAGCTCCATCTCATAATGGATGTTGCTATGGAAATTATGAAAATATGCTTGTTCTTAGAATTACAAGGAGTCCCAGGAACTTTAAGGTCCCTTCCAACCCAAATCATTTCATGATTATATGACATGCAGGATAATAGCAAAAAACAATACATTATAACCACTTTCCTTAAGTGGTTCCATGATACTAGACAAAAATGTGTGGGCCTATTTATAATTCTTATCCCCAAAGTCAGTCTGCTGTCATTTACTTGTTCTCTAACAGTTTACATGGTCACTTCAAGCAAAGACCCTTGAACAATCAGGATTCAAGTGTGAAGCTCCACTTAAACCTTGAGCTCAGGCAGTTC
This sequence comes from Eulacestoma nigropectus, assembly GCA_013397775.1. Lineage (NCBI taxonomy): Eukaryota > Metazoa > Chordata > Aves > Passeriformes > Eulacestoma > Eulacestoma nigropectus. Next base: position 96,541 of record VZTE01001599.1, read on the forward strand.
TTCAGTAAGTTTTGCATTATTTACCCCATTGTTTCCATGAAAACCTCTGACTCTGCTGCTAGTAATTGAGAAAAGTAAGATTCAGAAAGTTCAGCTAAGCCATTTCAAAAGAGCGGCTGCAAGATTTTTATGTGGCGTAGATGAGACAGAAAAAAGGGAGCTTTAGTAGGAGACAGAATGGGAGAAACTGTAGTCTTTAAAAAATAAATCTGTATACCACAAGAAACAAGTTATATATATTTAGTGTATTGGTCCCATCAGTCCTTATAGGGCAAAATTCAGCTGAAAGTACATAGCACTCTTATGATAGCTCCAGGCATTATTGAAACTGCCATATTAAGGGCAAAATTTACTTGACTGGGTAAATTGCAAGCGACGCACAAACCACATGTGAAACTAAGAAGCAGCAATGCTTCCTTAACTTCAGCCAGAGCACGAAGAAACTGAACCTGGCCACACTCCTGGTTTTCCCTTGCAATATACTGTATTTCTTGGGCTTTTGAGTGCCAGGGATGCCACCTGTGTGCATTATACTCGCTCCTTTATTGCCACACTAGGAGTATGTCTTTTGCCCAATAGAAATGAAAGCTGGGGCAAAGCTTCCTGAGGCTCTGTTTGCCGGCAGGGCATTCAATTCTACTAAAACTGTTACTGAATAAGGGAATGTTGCCTCTGAAGTATCAAAACCAATATATCATGATCTGTCAATAGACAAGGACAAATGTCACTTTAAAGGTAATTTATTAATAGAAATACATATATAAATGAACAAAGATATCCATGGACTGAATCATTCTATTAAACTGAAAATAGGAAATTTACTTTTTCTCAAAGAAATTGCTAGATTTGTACAGTTTATTTATTAAGACCTCACAGTTGTAACCTAGAATTTTATGAAGCATTAATTATAATATGAAAATCTGAAACCACTGTTCTTGATGTCGAGTTTGTTTGTGTAACATTCCTGGATTAATCCTACCAGGATTAAAGGAAACCATGTTAAATTTTGAGCAGAATCATGACAATTTTCTAGCAGAAACTAGTCACTAAGTTCTGGGGAATGATTTGATTTTTGTCTTCCTGGAAGTTCTCAACTTTGACAAGCTCAAAAAATATTCTATCTACTGTGTCTTTTAAAGCATCACCTCAATGAACTTCAGAAAGGAATATATTTGGCAAATGCAGTTTGATACTCTTGCTAGCACATGGAGTGGTGACCATTGCGTGCTGGTGTTCGTTGGTGAGGGTTTGGCATGTTAGCATTGTTTTGCCATGAAACTAAGACAAGACATTGCAGTTCTACCCTGCTCTATTGCTGATAAAATGGGAAGATGAAGATAGGAATGCAGAAGCTCAAGGATTTGGGGATTTATTCCTGTGTTGGATGGCTGGGTCATGTTACTACACCTGTGAGAAGAGTGAAGTTAACTCCAAGCTGAATCACTGTGCAAGTGCTCCTACTGCTCAGTGCCAGGTAGCTTTAGAAGTCCATTACCAGGGCAAAAGGGATGATAGAAGACAGGTTTACACTGAGTGAAAGATTACTGATGGAAGACTTTGCGCTTATACTATCAACTTGCTTTCAAAGTGATTTACAGTAAAGCTTGTGCAAAATGCTGCTGTTGAGTGTGGCTGTCACAGAGGAGGATGATGGTATTGGTTCTGGAGGGGGACAGCTGGACTCTTAAGTGAAATGTAACCAGTTGCTGATCTCCCTGGCTGACATGAAGAAAAGTAATTTAGTCTGTGGTCAATGAATCTCATTTACACCTGGGTGAAGTAGATTAATGCTATTGATATTCCTTTCACTGAATTGTTCAAAAAACTGTAAACAAAAATATCACCTCAAGGAGTCCACTGAACTTTGCATTTCAATTATCCTTTCAGCAAAATGGTGGTAACTGTATCTACTTGCCTCCCTGAACAGTTGTGAGAATACATTATTATTCCTAAACAGCTTGCAGGCTGAAAAGGGATGAAAAAGGAAACAGTTAATGTTAACATTTAGGAAAAGAGGAGCAGAGGGAAGAAACGGTCACAGGTAAAATCCAGGTGTACTATTTACTGTTTCCTCACCCAGTATAGCAGTCACTTCAGGACAAAGGAGACCAGGTACATGAAAACAATGCTGAGACACTTTTGGCAGGATTTCCAGTGCAGGCCAGTACTGCAGCAATATCTGCTCATGGCTCTTCAGGATCATTTCTCATCATATGGAAAAAGCACACGAGAGCAGGGGTTGTTGTAAAAGCAAAGGAAGAGAAGGCTATTCATTCGTTTGCTGTTGCTTAACATGGGCTCAGGCAGTATTCTTCCCAGGCCTTCTTGAACACACCCTGGTACCTGGGAACACTTTCATATGGAACAGTTATGAAATACTGTGGCCTGTAGTTCCGATAAGAAGCTGTAGCAATAGACTGCTGAGCTCTATAGACACTTGGTAACAGGAAATGGGACATGGTTACTTCACCTCTGCAATTAGTGAAGCAAGTCTCTGCATGTTCATACATCCTCATACAAGCAAGAAGTGGACAGAAAGATCCTGCTGGCACTTGGGCTCATCAAAATGCCATGGAGACAGCAAAGCATCAGAAGGTACTGGGCAAAATAAAAGAGCTTAGAATGCCCTACCTTCTTACAGTGAAATTCTCTAATACCTGTATTGCTGTGTAAATCATTACAGTGCTGACAATGCTTGACTGTTGGTATGAATGGTGTTACATATTATTTTCAAGTTGGGATTGCTTTCTACATCCGTACAGAAAGGTGTTTGTTTTCTAAAATGTCTGTCAGACTAAGGAGCTCTACGAATGCTGAGCCTCTGCCTACAATCAAAACCAAATAAAGCAAAATAAATGTAAAATAATAGAGAGAAATTAAAATCTTAATCACAGCATCTTGTGTCAATGTTTTGGTCATGTCCCTCAGCAGTTGTCATTTAATTTTTCCCAAGCACTGAGTTAAACTGCTTATGAATAGCATTTTCCCAGCTCCCTCTCCCCTCTGCCAGATCCAAGGAATTTAACCTGATTGGAATCAAAATCCACGGTCTCACTGGCCAAAAACTTCAGATCAATGTGGTCAGGTTTTGTTTAATCACTACCAAATTTCACACCATTTAAATTCATGTGATCTGACAGTGATTCAAATTAGCTTTTTTTCTAAGAGCTAATATTTCAAAACATGTTGCATAAATATGATCATCTTACTTTTAAGAAGGTTTGTAACAAATCTACTGTGTATATAGAAGGGGAAGGTAATGGAGGGTTAGCACCAGAATATACCTGACCATCTGCTGGGAGGGGCTTAGCATACAGTGGAAATGCAAAACTGGGCAAAAATTTGAAGTTTCTAAAATCTTTAAAGGTGTGACTCTAAAGACACAGAGACCACATAATTCTAGGGCTCGTGGTTAATATTTGTAATGGGGAGAAGCTGGTGACAACCAGTATGATCTTGACAGAAAACCACTGCCCTGACAACATAAATAGAAACCAAAACCCTACTCCTCTCTGAACTGGCTGCAAATAAGGACAGCATTTTAGTCCTGTCTGTTGTGCAAAAAAGAGATTTTTCTAGATCTCAAATACCTAAAAAATATAGAATAAAAAAATTTAAGTGGATATAAGTTGGAAGAAAAAGCTGGAAAAATATGTTGAACCTTGGGAAAGGAGGAAGAGGTTTGTTTTCTGTCTTGTATATTGCTGATGGCATGGTTGGCACTGCGTGCACTGTAATCACAGCCATTAGAGATACATGAGTGTTGCTGCAGATACTCTCAGTAAAGTTCTTAGCTAGTAATGACTTCTAGTGCTGCACTTCATTATGTATCAGCAGAAATATATTATTCTGTGGACCAAACATTCCTGCACATCGCTGTGCCAGCAGGCCACTAATTCATTTCAGTGAGAAACCCACCTTGCAAAACATGACCAGGGTGTCTCTGTTTGGTAAGCTGCACACACAGTGCTTATTGCAAGCCAGACACACACGGGCTTTGACAGTGTGCCACAAAACCACATGGCACATGAAACATGGGTATGTTTCCAAACACTCCTGACACCTGTTCTTCTGAACTACATCCTTAGAACATATTCTGGTGACTGTTAAAGTTTATGAAGGCCTGCACCTCTCTGACTTGATCCCCCTTTTCTGTTGCTGACCCAAGCTGAACAAAAAATGTTGGTTTTTTTTCATTTGGTTGGTTTGGAGTTTTTTTAAGTAATAACCTTTGCTTTTTGTTTAGCTTTACCACAATATAATTTAATCCTCTTTTTTGTTAGGGGGTCCCTCTTTTCTTCTTAGCTATGTGAGATCTTTTCTCCTTTACAGCAGATTTAAAGCAAAAGTGATAATAAAAGGAAAAGTCCTGTATCTATCCAGGAGAGAAATTTTTTCCACACAGGCACTTCAGAAGACAAATCTCTGAGCCACAGACCTCCTTGCAGCAGATTAAGGCTGGGAGGGTGAAGAAGCTGGAACAAGCGACGTGCTGAGAAGGGTCTAAGAAGACCTGTAGCATGTAGAAACATGCCAGAAGGCTTTCTGGACTTCAGCTAGTCCTCCAGGACTAAGCACCTGGAGAGTATACAGCTACCATGATCTTCTTTTTGCCTGGCGTACATCTACGGTAGACAATCTCAAACCTGCATTTTAAGTATTACTTACCATGTACTTCATTTTACTGTCATTTGTATCACTAAGACTGGAGTGCCTTAATTAGCTCTCTTTAGAAGTCAAGCGCCTGCAAAGACATCTCAAATAGGAAGTAACAGAGATGAAGTTGGATTGAAATGAAGAAATTACTCATAAATTTTAGGCAGTGTAGGCTCTTGACTATTGAACAAATACACAACACAAAGAAACTTGGATGCTGGAAATTTTAGAATCAAGCTATACCGAGTAGTGAGAGCACAGGAGTCTATGTGCTGTGTCCATAAATGCACATGTAAGGTTCTAAAAGTGAGCATTGGCAACAAGAGAAGTGCTTGGACAGCAGGGTCACTGAGAAGAGGTAGGTCTTGAGGTTCTCCAGCCCCTGAAGATCAAGATAACCCTTTGAACACCTGGCTCCTCATTCTTATATCACTGCTCAAGGCATTTACATCAAACACAGCAAACAAATTATGCCAAGTCTCTTTACAGACTTTCTTCTCATGTTTTAAAGCAGACATCACCTTCCCTCTTACTTTTCAAGCTCATTTGAGCCCATTTACCCAGAATAGATCTCCTTCAGCTGTAGAATGGGAGTGATATTCTGAAGGGAGAGAAAGGGGGGCAAATTCAGAGCAGGGTGTGCACTACAGATGTGGGGCAGCACAGCCAGGGTGCAGGGCAGAGGAAGGCCCTTTGAAGTCAGATATGCACTTTCCCCTTATATCCATGTGTGAAAGGATGAGGTCCATGAAAAAGAGAATTACAGATTTGTGGATTCAGTTAGGAGAAGTGCATAGCACACAAAAATGAGCCAAGTATTCAGGGAGCATTTACTTTGCTCAAGGACATCCGGATGTTAAGTCTATGGAAACCAAAGTTGAATCTATAGACAGTAATCTATATATGGCACAGCAAAAAATGTGTGGCATTTGTGATATTAATGTCACCTCTCATATTACCTCTCTGCTTTGGAGATGCTCTTCTGGTGTCCCTTTGCCACTGAATATGAGCCCCGTTTTTGGGTAGAAAGTGTTTTTAACATGTTTCCTTTGTGGTTCCAAAGAGGATACAATGTGTCTCTGAATCTCTGTACAATAGATCGGTCTGGTGCTGGGAAAACTGGCTGTTAGAAAAGATTCCCATTCAGAAAAACGTGTGGATTAGAAAAGTAAGAAAAGTGCAGCAAGCTTTGGGACTAACAGGGGAAAGTGTTTGAGATAGGAATATCAGAAAATAACTGTAGTATTTAGATACTAAACAAAGAAACAATAACATAGAAGACAATTATTCTTCATGTTAATGTCTTGAAAAAGAAGCCTCAGTTCATTGGAGCCGGCAGATAGGAACCACTCTAATGTCACCAACTTTCTTAGAAAATATAAGAAAGAGATTGTCTTCCAATGAAAACTTTTCGCAAAACACTTCCTTTATCTTCAGAATCACAAAGCAACTTAAGACTGTTGTAACAAATATTTAGTATTCCCCATGTTCTGAAACCATTTTTTGCTGTTTACAAAGCTCTGCAAAATGCTGGGGATCATTTCACTGTTCTACCAATGCATCCACTGAAACTGCCTTTATTTTTAAGTTGGTAACAAACAGAACTCAGTGATGTGTCCAATGAAAACAGACACAGAGGTTACTTTCTTAAGGAGAGCATGATTTAAAATTAAGCCCTAATTTAGACGCATCATAGAAAATTATTTTGTACCTTAAATACAAAAATAATTTTGTAATTTTTGAACCATTTCTATTTCTGGGCACATGGCAACTACTTGCACCCTTATCTGCCAAAATTGTCATAGCAAAATTGATTCAGCTACTGTGCTTAAGTATGTGTTTTTTGCTCTAGTATTTTATATTTGTTACATTGCTCTAGAGGGACTATGAAATGGATTTCTGTACATGAAATGGACATCTCTATACTCCACAGTATTAAAGCTAAACGTTTTAGCTGTAACCTTAATTTCCCTTACTTATTGCCTCATCTTTGTTTACTGCCTTTGTAGTATTATGGCTAAAATCTGACAAGCAGCTGCTTGAGGAACAGTCTGGTCTCTGTAGTACCACAGAGTATGCAACATTCTTAGAGTAGAAGTGAAATGAAATTATAAGAAAAAATCTAGAAGATTTTTCATATAAGTAGCTATGTGAATTTATCTATAGTTATATGATTTATCATAGTACACATTTTAGAATTGCATTAATTGGAAACTGTAGTGTTGGGAATGATTTTCCTAGCCCTCAGAAATGTGGGTAAAAATTACAAACTATATATAAGAATGTTCGTATTCACTGTATCAAAGGAAATAATCTGTTAGCAAACATTCAATTTCGTAAGTATAGGTAAAGTAGGAAAAGGTAAATATAAATTAATTCAGCATTATACCATATCTGAAACACCATATATTTCAGATACCACAGTGAGATTCAGGAGAGTAGAATATGGTTTTGTTCTGTTTCAATCTTTGCAAAAGGAGGTACACTGAGGTTTCTTTAAAACTTTAGAACATTTCTAGGATAAATAATGAAAATTTCAAGAATTTCTTGGACATGCAGCATGTACTTACTTTAATATCAGGAAGTGGGTCTTATTAATGTTGGACCAGGCTTTAGGCTGGCATAGTTGAATATATTTCCACTGCAGTCAGGGTTAAATGCTAGGATACCAACAAAGGCATCCTGGGCTGCATTCAGAAGGGCACTGCCAGCAGGTCAAGGGAGGTGATCTTGTCCCTGTACTCCACCCTGGTGAGGCCTCACCTGGAATGCTGTGTCCAGTTCTGGGCTCCTCAGTACAAGAAAGACATGGAGCTCCTGGAGCGGGTCCAGCAGAAGGCTATGAGGATTAAGGGACTGGAGCATCTCTCATGAGGAAAGACTGAGACAGCTGGGCCTGTTCAGCCTCAAGAAGAGACGACTGAGAGGGGACCTCATCAAGTGACCTCATCAAGTCTCTGAAGAGAGAGTGTCAAGAAGCTGGATCGAGGTCCTTCTTGGTGGTGCCAAGCAATAGGACAGGGTGCAGTGGGAACAAATGAGGAATATGAGGAAGGACTTCTTTACTGTGCGGGTGACCACGCACTGGAAAGGTTGCCCAGAGAGGTTTTAGAGTCTCCTTCACTGGAGATATTCAAGAACCATCTGGACACAGTCCTGTGCCATGTGCTTTAGGATGACCCTGCTTCAGCAGGGAGCTTGGAACAAATTATGCACTGTGGTCCCTTCCAACCTGACGCATTTGGTGATTCTGTGAACCGCTGGTGCATTGCATCACTATGGAGTCACCTCTGGGACACCAATTACAACAGTTGCTGACACGTTGCTCACTCTTTCGCTTTAGCAATACTTTGTCATGGACTACATATTTAATGCATAATAGCACGTATGAACATGTAATAGTATCCTCTCCACCCCTTAAACCAAGACATAATAGCTAACTGTGGTGATAGCTGTCCTTTAAATCAGAGGGTATTTACAAATGTGGTAAAACATAGCAAAGTAATTTATTTTGCATTCCCCAGATTTAGAGAAATGCTGTGGAAGTATTCAAAATCATAATTTAACATTCCTTAATTAATTTGCTTTGTCTGTCACACCCTTTTCACACTTCCTTGATATTTAACTGTCTCCATACAAGGTAGAATACCTGTAGGCAACAGGTACAGAAGAATATTTGGGAGTACTTTTGCTGGAGCCTTAATGCTAACACAGCTACGACCTTTAAGTATCTAAGTGCAGACTTGTACCACTGTGCCAAACTCTGCCTGTAGGACTCTGATGGCCTGTGCTCTCACCCCTTTAAGTTTCCCTAAAGATTTTCAAAGAGGCTGCATTCAGACCCTGGGTGACACGCCTGCTCCTCATGAAAGGTCTGACACTCCTTATTCCCTAGAGATGGAGAGAAGCACTGCAGTCAATACATCCCAATTTCTTTGGCCACACAGCCCTCTAAACAAAGAGTAATTTGCTGTGTAAATGTCTGAATTAGTTTTTCTTTTACACTTTGGAAAAGCTGATTATTTCATGCCATGCATAGCTGTATTGCCCAATGAGCGTCTGTTTATCAGCCCCACTCTCACAAGTAGGTAACTGTGAAAAGACTCAGTGGTGAATAAATTCCTGCTGGAAATAGCCTAGAGTTTCTTTCAAAGCCACACCTGTTCATGTGATACAAGCCTCTTAGGTGAGCTGCCTGCTCTCTCATGGCATTGAGAAACACAATGTCACAGCCCAACGAAAAGCAAGGTAAGGCCATATTGAGCACACAAACACATATGCAAGCAAGGAAATGGCTTTAGACTGCCAAGAAACACTGCCCATTTAACCATATCTAATGTTTGTACTCTCTCACATACACAAAACTTTTGGTGCCTGAGTAATAATTCTATTCGCTTGAGAGGGAAAAAGAATGAAAGAGCAAAGGCAAGGTTACTAGGAGGGGATGCATAAAATGTTTCTGATTCAACTGTGATGAAGTCAGCTGAACAAAAAATGCCTACTGGTTTCTGCAAGTGCCCAGCACCCTATGGTTGTGATACACAGAAACAGAATACAGCCTTTCCATATTCAAACTTAAAACAGTTACACGCCTGAAAAGAACCTTTAACTTTAATAAAAACCAGAACAAGTCACTAAGAAATGGATGAGAAGATATAATCTTTTAATAGCCCCTTTTGGAGGATGCAGTAATTTGTAGACTCTTGCTTCCTACTTACCAAAATCAACTGTCACACCTTACACTGACACCATGGGCTTGGAATATGTGATGCAATGCAACGATGGCTCATGATGACGAGCACGCAGAATTAAACTGTCCCCTGTATCACAGCTGATCCACCCAGTTATGACTCACTGCTGAAGGACTGAACTTTTTGTCCTTAGGCAAAGGGCACAGCAGCTGTGTCTCCCAGACACGGTGCCAATGCTTTCATGACATCTACAAGTGTACTCAAGATAACACTGATTCAAGAGAAGTTTTTTCTGCCACAGGGATTTTTGGGACAGACAGACAAGTAGAAGGCTTGCAGACAAGCAAAACAGACAAAAAAAACCTTGTGGCTTTCACTTTCGCACTCTGGGCTGAGGTCTCAAACTTAAATGAAATTGGGGGAAATTACTCAATCATTTGTTTGTTCACTTTTTTCAATATCTGAAACAGATCATGCTTCTGAACAAGGTGAAATTTTGATGGATCCTGCAGCTATTTCCACTGTTTCATCCTTGATGTCCAGATTGATATCGCTAACATTAACACAACAGCAACCAGCTGCTTATACTTCTGTTCCTGGCAAGACTCTGCCCTCACAAATGTAAGCAGGGCTGATGACAGACACTGGTGGTTGCTAAGAGCAGTTGATTCCAGAAGCAGGTGAGTCGAAATTCCGTTTCAGGTGTATCCTTTCGGAGAGCCTTCTACCATTCACCCGCACCAAATCACATTCATTCCTATCTGTACGTCTTTATTAACAGTCACTCTCTGAGTCAACATGAAAACTGAGCTGTGAAAAGAATGCCTGAGTGAAGCAGAAGTCACCACCTGAAAAGACCATGATGCTAAGAGCTCTAGTAACCCCCCATCTCTTCTACTGCTGAGCAGTGCCCAGCATGAAATCAGTTCACACAACACCTAACAACTTAGTATTTACAACAAATTAAAACAGGTTCTGCTTAGAGAAAGGAAAATGTACATAGAATTTTGCTAATTCACTATTTAAAAAAGAGTTCTTTTTTCAGAGCTGACTCCACTGTAAAAAATCAAAGTTCTCTCTCACCTCTTGTGCACCCAATTATCAGAACATTCCTTTGCAAAGAAATTTAGAAGAACATTAAACTGTGGTGCTTTTGTAATGGGCTTAAATGGTAACTGAAACTTGATAATTTCCTCAGCAGTTTTCCCCACATTTTTAAGGAATAACTCCTGTCAAGGACAATGTAACAACACAACTAAGGATGATCTTTAATTTGCAAAGAACGGGAAAGTGCTATGGAAATACTGAATGTTTTTAGAAACTCAGATAGCATTGTTTATATGGGTTATCTAGGGAGAAACTGAAAACTCAGGTTTCAAACTGTGCCTGTCTAGACCCAAAGTATATTAGTCTTCTGACCCACTTAACAGCTGCTTCACTGTGAAAGTGGTAATTAAATAACCACAGCAGAAATACAAATGACCGACAACACAGAAAGTTTGGCAGCTCACACATCTCAGGTCACCCTCACTGCTTCTAACTGGGTGCATGCCCCTGTGCAAAGCCCAGGCCTGTAACTGCTGTGGAAAATGGGCATAGGTCAGAACAGATGATCCCTGTGAGCTGGGTAAGGAACATCTGAGGCATCAGTGGGAAACACTCTCCACGCAGGGCCCCCCACTGTTTCAGCTAGTCTTGGCTCACCACATCCTGTGCACCTCCCAGATGGACAGGAGTAGCTACTGAAGTCGTGACCTATGAGCCCAGTTCAGCACACAACTGTGAAAATGGCTCTGCTAGTGCAAGTCCTGAGCAAAACAGTTCTTTTGTTCCGGAAAAAAACATTTCTGTGTTTGAAATAGCAGGTCTGGGCTATGCTATAAACACATTACACAATTTGGAACAGCAGAGCTTCTCAGGTACAGGGGGCTGTTACTTGCAACTCCTTTAAAGAAATGCAGGTACAGCTTTTGAAGGATGTGTACCTGTATTAGACATGGTAAATAAGAGGTGTTCCCAAAAAGAGTTGGGAAAACTTGCTCAATGTGGTTGTGAAATACAGTTGCACAGCAGCTTTTATCATGTTCCTGTGACCTACATTATTGAGCTTGTTTTACAAAATAAAGGAACTGGGATATCAGAAAGCATTCTGGCAAGATGGAGAAGCAGCAATAACAGCTAAACAAGCTGTTACAAACTCTGGAATCATTCATATCTGATTGAAATATTGTGTTTACAACTATTTAGGAACAACTGTTTCTAAACCAAGTCAGGAGTAGCCACTAAAATAACTTTTAAAAACAGTATTCTTAAAATGCCAGACAAATTTTCCTCTTAACAATTTTAGCTGTGTATTTTTGTCCTTAGGCTACACTGTCCTCAGGTTCTTTCAGCAGCACCCAGGTAGAACTTGAACAAGTCAAGATGTCCCTTTCAATCAGTGCTATGAATCTGTGACTCTTTGTGATGAGAACCAAGCACATGGCTAGAACAGATGTCTCAGTGCATTCTGGCTACTTACACATAACCCTTCTGTCCATCTTCAGTCTGTACCTCCACTCATATTGTGGGAAACTGCATGCAAATACTCACAGATATCATAAAGGAGATCCCAGCACTCCATATGGGAGTACAGAGTGATTCCTGGATGCTTGACAATTCTGTAATGGTTGGGAAAGATTCAAATACAGCTCATATCTTTGCGGCCATTTGGGAAAGAGGCATTCCTTAGGGATGCCTCTGATGAAGCTAATAGTGTATGCTGTAATTCCAGCCCTTGAGACATGAGTAGGAAACCCTGTGAGATACCTTGGACTATAATCAATCATGAGTTATCTTGTAGTCAGTGTGTTAACGTGCACTTCGGAAATTGCCGGGCACTCAGCTTCAAGGCAGGGCTGAGCCTGATTTCTAAGACAGGTATCTTTCTAAAGCACTTATTCCCTCCACCCTCTAAGCTTTGATAAGTAATGACCAAAACATCTTTATAATTTTGCTCACCTATCTGGCCAAGGCGGTTTTGATTCCAGGCTGTCATGGCTGTAGTAGTGAGAAAGGACTGTGAGCTTTCCAGCTGCTCCTGGATCTACTTCTACTGAGCTCAGGAACTACTTCCTACCCTAGCCACCATTTTTGTAGCGTCATGTCCAGTGTTGGGGCCCAGGAGTTCCTTAAGGACTAATCTCAGTGTCAGTATCCATAGATCCATTTAAATTTATTGTTTGTATCTATGTATATTCTTGGAGCATCAAATACTTGTTCTTAGAAGCAACAAATGTTACTTTTAGATCTAGTGTCCCATTCAGTCATGAAACATCACTACTTAGCTCACTTCTGTTCCCTTGATTCCACCCTTTTCGGCTCTTACTTTTGGCTTATAAAAACATTCATGTTTGTGATCCTGTAGTCCAAGGGGGCTCTCTTGACCGCAATTTCTGTTCTGTTGCTCCCCAACCAAATTCTTTCCCCCTATTCCAGCCCTTGGTGTATGCCGTTGGTTCCTAAGTCCCCAAACAACTTGCCCTTCATTGAATCTGCTAAGATTTTGGAATGTGCTCTTGGCTATCCTTGCTTGGGTTAACAAGAATGCAACAGTTTCACGGTAAAAAGGGCTGTGAGATGCAAAGAACCCTGGGTGTCTGCTTGGGTCTAGCAGGTAGAAAAAGAAACTTGATTACATGTTTCTAATGGTAGTATACCTTTAACTTGCACTCAGCATTTTCAATTTTCAAGAAGGTTTGCATTGATGAAAACTCAGAAACTCTACTGTAGAATGGATGCTTACTCTTCTGAAAATAATGAAATATGTAGCTATCCAATCAGTTTGCAATTTTGCTTGATTTTTTTCCTTATCTTTACAAAACTGAAATATCCATAGAAGACATTGGCCATTATGAGGTGATGTCAATGGCCAGTTGAGGTCCATGAATAAAACAATAAATTATAGTCCAAGTGAAAAGTCCATGCATAGTGTGCATCCAACTTGACAATTAACAATTAGTATTTTTTTAAGATAAAAATCCAAGTTTATTCTCAAAACTATTAATGAAAAATGTAAATTTAAAACATTACCTAAACAGATAAAAATGTAAATGTAAGAGACCTTCTTCTTCCCTCTGTATGCTTGTACTTAATATTTCTCTAATGTGTTTCTTGGTTAAAAATAGCAATTATATTTTGATATATATTCTGCTCAGCATGTGAAATTCTATGTACATACTGTTGTCAGATGAAGAACTGTTTGCTCAGCTGGTGGGAAAACACAATGTTTATGCTCAAAACTAATAGCCAGTGGAACCACATGATGCTTGTTCTGCAGGATCGTGTTAAACACTAACCAAGAAGAGGCGCAAAATAATGAAGTTACTTCTGTATCTGGGAAGTAACACCAGTTTATCCAGCAGTCAGCTGTAACTTTCGGGTTTACGACCACCAGAGGGAACCCCGGGACATAAGAACAAATCTGCAAAGAGGAGGGAACATTTAATAATAATAATTTCAGAAAAATAATTATCCTAGGTATGCTTATTCCAGGAAAATAATATTATGTAAAATATAGTATAAAAATGGGAGCTTTTCTACACTTAACTCAACTGGTGGAGATATTCCCTGTGCATCCAGTCCCATAATAAAGAATGCCTGCTTCTTAATGCTACATTCGTGTTAAGCAGCTTTATTTTACTTAGTTTTGGTAATAATAACTGCAACAGATTTAGTTCTCAAAAGGAAGCTGTCTGCTTAAAATTCCTTAGAGATGTGACTTTTAAAACACCAGAACAGAGAGAATATTTTTGAAGCAAAGCTAGCCCCAAAAGTGAGAGGACTTAGAGCTTTTAAAAAACCCCAAACAACTCAGAGCCTACATATATATATATACATATATATATGTTCTTTAGAAGGGAAACAAGGCTGGCGAAGAGTCTGAAACACAAGTCCTGAGGGACTGGGGATGTTTAGCCTGGAAAAAAAGAGGTTCAGGGGGACCTTACCACTCTCTACAACTCCCTGAAAGGAGGGTGTAGCCGAGTGGGGGTTGGTCTCCTCTCCCAAGGAACCAGTGACAGGATGAGAGGACACAGTCTGGACATTAGGAACAAGTTCTTCACAGAAAGAGTGACTGGGAATTGGAATGGGCTGCCCAGGGAGGTGGTGGAAGTCACCATCCCTGGAGGTGTTTAAGAAAAGACTGGACGTGGCACTCAGTGCCATGGTCTAGTTGACAGGGTGGTTTTAGGTCAGAGTTTGGACTTGATGATCTCAAAGGTTTTTTCCAACCTAGCTGATTCTGTGCTTCTGTGAAATAGATATAGATATGGACATAGACATAGATATAGATACAGATATAGATATACTGTTCCCTTTTGTACTTCAGATGCGAAAAATATCGTAATTATAACACAATCAGATGCTCTCAACCCTGATCATCACCCTCTTTTTCTCATACCACCACACAGGGAGAGATTCCTGGCCATCCTCCTTGGCCTATGGCTCCGCAATTAATCAAAATACCGTGGCCAGATGGTTTTATTTTCCAGGAGGTGAGGATAGCATGATATGCCCCAGAAGGAGCATGTAATTTGTTTATAGGACATTTTTTAAAAAATAAAACACTGGTGTGGAGCTATGACAATTTTGTGACAGTCTGTATATTGAAAAATAATGTCTTTTCACCTCAGAGAGATAATCCTTGTTTTGAAAATTTCAAAATAAAGACGGAGAGAAGAAGAGGTAAAGGAATACAAAGGGAGCAGATGAAAATTGAAAAAATGACCTGTTAACACTTACTTATAACAAAGCCCCATTGTTCTTGCTCATTGATAATTGGAAATTAAAAGAAGAAACTCCAGAGTACATAATAGAGGACAAGCCAGAGCAAACATTTGGAGGTGGGCCTTGGAGAACAAACCCCTATGAAATGTGGCTGCCAAAGTGAAAAGTAAGAACTTTGAAGGAGAGTCAGGAAAAAGCAGTAAAGAAATGGAAGATATTCAGAGCATATAAAAGAAAAAGGTTGAAAAGGCCTGCATGAATAAGCAAAGTCTCCTCATCAAAATCAAATATAAAACCGAATCTTACAAGAGGTGGAAGCAGGACAGGCAGTTCGGAAGGAATACAGACACACTTTCTGAGCACATAGGGAAAGCCACAGTCCATCTGGAGTTGAATCTAATGAAGGATGTGAAGGATGCTGAAGTACCCTGTAGCAAAAGGAAGATCATAGAAAATGTAGGAGACGTCTTAAGCAGGGAGGATACCTGGTGATAAAGGACACGGATAAGACTGAATTACTCAGTGCCTACCTTCAGTGGAGGAGGATCAGGTTAGGGAACACTGAATGGTACTAGATACACAGGGTACCATTCCATCTGATGGATGCACATGAGTGCTGAGGCAGCGGGCCTCTTCTGATTGTCTTTGACATGTCAGCAGGACATGGGAGGTTCCTGAGGACTAGAAAGAAAATTTCCCTCCTGTTTTCCAGAAGAGCCAGAAGTTACAGCCAGAAAACTACAGGCTGATTAGCCTCACCTCAATCCCTGGGAAGGTGATGGATCAACTATCCTGGAAACCATTTCTAAAGAAACGAAGAACAAGAAAGTGATTGGGAATAGCTAGCATGGACCTATGCAGTGGGAACCAACCTTCTATGTATCCTTCTACAACCAGATGCCTAGTTTGGTGAATAAGGGGTGGTAACTGGAAATTGTGAATCTGAACTTCAGGAAGGCTTTTACCACTGTCTCCCATAATATCTTCATAGACAAAATGACAAGGAATGAACCAGATAAGGGTATGGTGAAAGCTGGCTTGGGCAGCCAGGCTCCAAGCCTTGTGATCAGTGGCAAGAAGTCCAGCTGGAGGCCAGTCACTACTGGAATGCATCAAGTGTCAATAGTGGGGCCAGTGCTGTTTGAACCCTCAGACAGTTTGCAAATGATACAAAACTGCGAGGTGTGGCTGAAAACATACATGGGTGGCTTGCCATTCAGAGGGATTTTGACAGTCTGGAGAGATGGACTGACAAAAACTACATGAAATACAAGAAAGAACATTCCAAGTCCTGCATCTGGGGAGGAACAACCCAAGGCAGCAGTACACACTGAGGGGAAACTGTGTGGAAGGCAGCATTGCAGAGAAGGACCTGGGGGTGCTGGTGGACACGAAGTTGACTGTAAGCAGCAATGCACCCTTTAGAGAAAGAAGGCCAGCGTCATTCTGGCTTTCACTGTTATGTGCATTGCCACATAAGTAGCATGGAAATAGACCAGCTGAGGGTAACAAAGATGACAGAGACTGGAGCATCTGACATATGAGGAGTGACAAAGAGGTGAGATTGTTCAACCTGCAGAAGGCTTGGGGGAACGTTACCAATGTGCACAAATGCCCGGTCAGGGGGAGTAATGAAGATGGAGACTGACTCCAAACCCAGCAAATTACTCTTGATGACCCTGCTCAAGCAGTAAGCTGGAATAAAGGATCTGCAGAGGTCTATTCCAAACTCAGCTATTCTGTGACTCTGTGAAATTATTTACCTTGGTTTTCTAAATGTAATTATTCTCCAAGTATTCCACAATTTAATACTGAGTGCATAAGCATAATTATTTCCAACAGCATTACTTGGGAGGTTTATAGGTTAATCAGCCTGGACCAATTTGTCAAGAAAAATACATGTACCTGAAACATTGTTGATTTTTTTTTAAAAACTGCTTTTATGTTCTATTACAAAATTATTTCTGAAGATCAAAAGTGTTGAGGCTTTATTCCTTCCAGATTTGTACTTTGAGGTTTCATTGCAGCCTGTACCTTTAACTTTTTCAATCCTTGGGCATAAGAGCTCTGGTGTCTAATTTTGCTGGTGTTCAATTTTTTGAGACGAGAGAGAGACTGTGTTATGGCTAGCCTAGAACTACATTTGTTAAACCTCACAGGCCACTTCACATATGCTGATCAGATGGCTCGTTACTGCCAAGTAAAGAGGATACTGGCAGAACTGTCTCTTATTGGTCTCTCTCTCTTGCCCCTACTAGACAGACTTTTATATTCACAAGTGCTCTAGGACTTAAATAAAGTTCTGAACTCACTTAGGGAGCAATTCATAGATTTCTGTATCAAATCCAACTGCATACTTTTTTCATAATCTAAACATTTAAACAAGAGGAAGATGCAAGACAGAGTATATAATAACAAACATGCAGAGCTGTAATACACAAATTTCTTTGATTTAATTTTTAAAAAAGGAACAAAAAGTTGATTTTTAATAAAAGAAGTCAGATATTTCAGAGTTTAAATTACTAAAACCATGTTTCAAAGACACACAATCCTTACCAATTCATATTCCTTTTATAAAAAGGTATTTTACAAAGCAGTTTCAGAGTGCAGATGCATTAATGGATCTAATCATTACACAAAGAGAAAACTTCCACTGTCTGTCCCCTTATTTTTATATTTTCATATAGAGAACAGCACATAAGCAAGAGAAAGCAAATTTGTCCTTGCCTTCTATTTGCCCAGAACCTCAGTGATGCCATTCTAAACAGAAACAGTAATAGTAAAGTGAACTGGAGAATATATACTTGGAAACACTAATACACATTCTGAAATAGCATTTCAGCGGATTTTAAATACAATTTTAACTGTAATCCATGTCACAAACTGTCTTGCCATCTGAAGATGGAGACTTAGAACAATTTTCTCTCTCTTAAACTTATGTAAGCAATGGTTTTCAACAGAAACTGATGGTTGAGAAGAAAACCAGGAAGTTTGTATATGGTTAAAAGCTTTTACAGATACACCAGTAAGAGAAACTTTTGTGGTTTTGGTTTCCATCAGCATTAATACCAGCATCACTACAGGTTAATCCACTATTGTTCCTTTGTAAACTATCTAATTATATTTATCCCTTTTTATCAGTTCAAAATTACATGAGTGTTTATATTGCATCATTTTTGCTGTTGGAATAAGTCTCATATCTAGACCACTTTGGACCTTTATGAAGGAGATTTCTATTAAATTAATCTTTTTCAGTCTGCAACAAACTACACTCAAACACTGTTAATCAATATTTTGGCAAAACGATGAATGAGCTTTATGGCACATGGGAGGGCTAATTTTGTTTTTACTTTAAACCTAGTACACATTTGCAGTAAGTCCCAAGCACTTGATTAAAATACCAGTGTATCATGCCCCAAGGCACAACGAGGCACCTTTGAGGAGGCAGATTGGCACTACCTGAAGAACACTGCTCTCTGTGAATTGCTGCACTCCACACTAGCAGACGGGAGACCAAGTGTACGTCCCCTACTACTGAACTGTCACAGCTCCAGGTGGCCCCATGCTCCAGGGAACCTTTACTCTTTGCTCCCCCACTAACCTTAATATACCTGCTGGAAGAATCCATGTGGTGCTAGGCTTGACTAGAGAAGTTGCCCAGGTTGAAGGCCTTACCATACCTGATTTTCCTCCACTACAATCCTGAAAGTATACTGAACTTCTGGTTTTAAACCAGACATCAAGTTGAATGCTGAGTGCTGCAGCTTTTTACCTTAAACATCTCATGAGAGAGTTCTCTCCCCATACAACCAGAGGGCAGAATGACATCCCAGAGAGGATGGCAGAAAGGTGGATCCTTTTTTAAACAAAGTTATTTATGCTAGCTTAGTGTCTTCCCGTGTAACATTGCTTGAGGACTGCTCATGGTTTGACTGTATGGTTTGCTGAAGTATAGGAGTCAGTACCTTTATTCATTTTATTTATGCAGAAGCCTCAGCAAAGTTTGTTTGCATGGAGCCATTAACCCTACCTATTGCACAATAAGCAGCCTCTCAGTCTAATCTCCCAGGCAAACACCTTCTAGGACAAAGAATAAGCTTTATTGCTTCAGTTTACTAAACTGTGATTATTTGTTTTACAGACTATTGGAGACAGGCCCTCAATCTTCCTCAATTCCCTGTACTGCCATATTTTAAGTCAAGATACTCTTTTGCATAGGCTGTTTCTGCCTTGGAAGAAAGATGCAAGCCAACCAGGTAAAGGCTATGTGAGCTATATTCCAACAATTCATACGTATCAGCTTATAATTCTCTGACTCAAATGGTCTCATGACTGTGCCAACACTGAGCATGGCAATTCAAGTCATGGCTAAAAAATGCCTACAAAGCTCATTGAGGCAATCTTAAATCAATATAAATGCGATCATTAGACTCTAAATGCAGGAACAAATAGAAAAAAACCTGCCACTTTCAGTTACAAATGACATACAAACACAATAGGGGAATTTGAAAATTAAGGTAATTTGTTTTACTTGAAAAGTTATTTTTAAGGAAGTTATAATGAAATCACTGAAGCCAGTGAAAAGGCATGTTGCTGGCCCCATGATTTATTTATGTGGAAACTAACATTAACCAGGAACTAACAGACTACACAGGCAGTGTTGGCTCTAGAATGGACTGACATGTCACCTATTCTTACCAGTTATTAGTAGCTTTTCACTTTTAGTTTTAAATTATACTTTTAATTTGGTCAATTCCACACCAGGTGAGATCCCATCTTTTCTGACAGTAAGCTGCCTTTAAATTGCTGCCGCCTAACTTCTCATATACAGCTAGAGCTACCTTGAAACCCAAGCTTTCTACAGTTATTGTGGTGACTAGAATACTTTTCAAAACCACAACTGAGTTCATAGCAGAATTTATGAACACTCCTTTACCTACATTAATAAGAGAGAGCTGTAGAGGAAAAAACTATTAGAGAACATGCATATACTGCAATGTTCAGCTTGTGTTATTGGTCAAGAACCTTGAGAAAAAGTGTACCTTCTCATGTAGAGGTAAACATAGCCTCATATGTATGGCTATGCTTCTGGCAAGCTCAGTATGCAGGCACAGCCGGTCAAGTCATTTTATCCTCCCACAGCATACCCCCGATTAATGGAGTTAAATTTAAAACAGTTAATGCAATGCATGTTTGCCTATTACACAATAAGCAAAGAAAGATAAAATTGGCATTTCTGACCCCAGATCTAAAATACTAAACTGTAAAAGAGAGCAGAAGTGTTGGGATGTTTCTTCAAATAAACCCCCTCAAAAATGGAGCCACATCACAGTAACAGGAATTGCTATAAACCCTGTAATGAAATAAAGGCAAGAATAGCTGGTTCAGAGGATTAATAATGAGCAACTAACTCTTTCATTAACTAGGCACTAACCTAAACGTAGCCAAGGCTGGTAGTCACCAGATTGCTTTGGCACTGCTTGGGCTCCACAGATAGCACTATGACTGCTGGAATTGCCCCAGTCCTTTGAACAGCTGCTCTGACTCACAGAGGTCAGCACCACCAGCAAGTCACAGGTGCACACCTATGACAGAAATAGCAATCCCGTCCTGCAGCATTCAACATCACCAAGAAGTGTTTGGACTCAAGAGCAATAAAGAAAATAACAAAGGCCATGCAGCCCTACACCAGCACCCCTGTACTAGATCTGAGAATCACTGAGCAGTTACTGTTGGAAGGGACCTCTGGAGATCATCCCATCCAAGCCCCCGCCAAGGCACCTACTCTTCATCTAGAAGAGGTGAGCCAGCAACATGTGCAGGTGGGTTTGGAATGGCTCGGACAGGGAGAATCCATGGCCTCCTTGGGTAGCCTGTTCCAGTGCTCTGCCTGTATAAAGAAGTTCTTTCTCACGTTGAGGGAAACTTCTTGGTGAAACTTCTGATTTAGCTTATGGTCATTGTTCCCTGTCCTGTCGCTGGCCCCCGACTCTGGCACCTTGGTCTTGGCACGCGCCTTTGAGATATTTATATGCATTAATGAAATCCCCTCTCATTCTTCTCTTTTCCAGACTGAACAGGCCCAGCTCCCGCAGTCTCTTCTCAGAGATGCTCGGCAACATCCGGCTGCCCCCGATCCCCACCTCTGTGGATAAAGGGCTGCGGTCTCCTCAGCGGCCAACACCAAAGCTGGACGACACGGAGCCAGCGCCTCTGCCGCGCCCGCGCCCGCACCCCTCCCCGGCGGCCGGACCGAGCGGAGAGCACCCGGCCCTCGCCATCACCGCGGCCCCGCGCCTCCCTCGGCTGCCGAGGGGGACGGACCCAAGGTCAGGCGGCGGCGGGCGGGGGCCGGGCCGGTAACGGATGTGCCCGCCCGCCCCGCCCCCTGCGCTGACAGAAAGGCGGCGGCGGCTCCCGGTGCGCAGCGGCTGCCGCGCGCAGGTCGGTGCGGAGCAGCAGCGGCGCCTCCAGAGCCGCCCCGGAGCCCGCCCGCCGCAACCGCCGCTCCGCCGCCCTTGGGCCGCCCGCGCCCCCGCCTCGCTCCGCTCCGCTGCCGGCTCCTGCCCGGGCCGCCGCGCCCCCCGGGGATGGCGGTGCTGGCCCTGGCCTCGGAGGGACTCGCCATCTTCGGGCTCATCCTCTTCGTCGTGCTCTGGCTCATGCACTTCATGTCCATCATCTACACGTAAGCGCCGGGGTGTGGGGGGATGGCGCCGGCGTTGTTCCGTCACCCACCCGCCATCGCGCCCGGAGCGCCCGGGCAGCGGGCCCCGTCCGCCGCGCCGCCTCCCCCCCGGGCCGGCGGCTCCTCTGCCCCTGGGTGTCAGCCCGGGGATCCGCCTGCCTCCCTCCGGTGTGCCTCCCGCAGACCCCGCCGAGGGACCCGGGGGTCGGGCTGGCCGTGCTCAGGGCACAGCTGTGTCCCTATCGTCGGTCTTCGGGTAGAAACCGTCCTCTGAGTTTCTGCCTCCTGCTCTGTGCCGTGATCTTTGCTCCTTTGCTTTAGTGCTGCTGGGGAAGGCTTGGGGTTTGTTGTGTGCCTATATACACCTGTAAAGCGTGGCCTTCCCGGTGATAGTGAGAGACCAGGGTGCACAGGACTTAAAAAATGTGTGATGTTTGACTGTGCAACGGCTGTACGGCTGAACAACTGAAAGAGCACGGTACTCTGTGCCAGCCATGAGCACACTTCTTTTTTGTATTGAGAAATAATGATAGTACTAGTAAAACAAGTATATATATAGTGGGTCAGATTGTTCTTGGATAAGTCCAAGTAAAAATACCTTTAGCGTTTCTGAGCAGTGTTTGCATTTTAGTGACTGACAAAGCAGATAGAACCTGGCAGAGGAATTTTTGCTGGGTATGTGGGGAAAGGATTAAGAATGCATTCTTTGTAGATAGTCGTTTTGCTCTCTTAAGTAAAAGGCCACTCTCGCATCACTACTAGGATTAGAAATACCTGGATTTCTGTTTGCTTTCCTTGTGCTTATCTGTTCTCCTTTCTTGCTGCTCTACTGCATCTGATAGGTACCTGTGATAAAGCTCAGCCCTTATTGAAAGCAAAGCTCACAGAATAGGTCAGGTTGGAAAGGACCACAGTGGATCATCTGGTCCGTCCATCTCTGTCCAGCCATCCCTGTTCATCCTAAAGCATGTGGCACAGGACTGTGTCCGGAGGGTTCTTGAATATCTCCAGGGAGGGAGACTCCACAACCTCTCTGGGCAATCTGTTCCAGTGCTCTGTCACCTGCACAGTAAAGAAGTCCTTCCTCATGTTCAAGTGGAACTTCTGTGCATCAGTTTCTGCCTTTTGTCCTATTTGTGGGCACCACTGAGCAGGGCCTGGCTCCATTCTCTTGATACCCTCCCTTCAGATACTCATAGACAGTGATGGGGTCCCCTCTCGGTCATCTCTTCTCAAGGCTGGAGAGGCCCAGCTCCTTCGGCCTTTCCTCATATGAGAGAGCTCATCCCTTAATCATCTTCATAGTTCTCTGCTGGACACTCTGTTTTGTCTCTTTTACTGAGGAGCCCAGAACTGGACACAGCATTCAAGATGTGGCCTCACCAGGGCTGAGTAGAGGGGCAGGATCACCTCCCTCGACCTGCTGACAATGCTCCTCTTAATGCAGGCCAGGATGTCACTGGCCTTCTTGGCCACCAGGGCACACTGCTGGCCCATGGAGAGCCTGTTGTCCACCAGGACCCGCAGCTCCTTCTGAGGAG
Organism: Eulacestoma nigropectus; assembly: GCA_013397775.1. Lineage (NCBI taxonomy): Eukaryota > Metazoa > Chordata > Aves > Passeriformes > Eulacestoma > Eulacestoma nigropectus. The sequence goes on from VZTE01001599.1 coordinate 119,886, forward strand.
AGCTTCCACAGAGCTGCTTTCCAGCAGGTCACCCCCAGCCTGTGCTGGTGCCTGGGGTTGTTCCTCCCCAGGTGCAGGATCCTGCATTTGCCTTTGATGAATTTCGGAAGGTTCCTCTCTGCCCATCTCTCCAGCCTGTCAAGGTCCTTCTGAAGGGCTGCACGGCCCTCTGGGGTATCGGCCACTCCTCCCAGCTTTGTGCTGCAGTGACATTGCTGAGGAGGCCTCTGCCTCTTCATTCAAGTCACTGATGGGTAAGTTAAACAGGCACAGTACTGAACCTTGGGAGGCACCACCATGGACAGGCCTCCAACTAGAGCCTGTACCACTGATTATGACCTCTGAGATCTGCTGTTCAGACAGTTCTCAATCCACTTCATGCTTCACTCATGCAGTCCACATTTTCTGAATTGAATTCATGCCTACCAAAGATTTGCTTCTGCTTACCTTGGTTTTTTGGGGGTATATTTGTTTGGGTTTTTTTTAATGTGAAATCACTTATAAGCTCTAATAGTTTTATTTTCTTCTACTGTAGTTCAGTAGAAGAAGATCTTATGTTACTGAGATCTTATATTCACTTGGATAATTAACTTCTTTCTTGAAAACTACCTGTGTGGGTTATCTTGGACACAAATGGCAGGATTTCAGTACTGGGGGGCAGAAAGGGTATTTACTGGGAGAAGAGACTACTTTGGGCAAGGCTGATTTTGGTCAGCTTTAAAGCTGATTGAAATAGTCCATTGCATGCTTAACTTTCAACCTATCAAGAGAGCGTGTTTGGTGCTACTGCTCATAAATCTTTTAAGAATAAGTGACAGCTGTAATGGGCAGGAGACACAAATGGGGAAGACATGCAAGAGGATGAACAGGAGGGAGAAGGATGGGATATGCAAAGAGATGTGAGAAGAAAGAACAGAGAAGAGCCAGAAGGAAGAGTACACTTTTGAGCAGTTGGTGCCACAAGAGCTACCCCCTCAAAGGGACTGCCTGCTGTGGAGGCAGCACTGGAGCAGGGGCACTCTGCAAGTGCACTCTAGGCTGCAGGTAACGCACTCTTGAAGGGCCTGTGACCTGTGGACAACTCATGCTGAATTAGAGACTCCCTGAGGGGTTGCAGCCCCATGGTTGACTCTCCCCTGAGGAGACTGCAGCCTATGGCAGGCCCATACTGGGGCACAGACTCTGCCAGAGGTTGCAACCTGTCCGTAAGTCACTCCTGAGCAGTTACACCTGCTAGAGCAGAGTGACAGTATAAGGCACAACCAGGAGTGGAGCAAAATGAGTAAGAAGTAAGGTGTGGCAGAAAAACCATTATGTGCTGACCCTTGCCTCCTGTGTCATCTTGCTGAAGGGCTAGGGAGGGACTGAGTGTAAGAAACCATGCAAATGAACAGTTCAGATAGGAGGGTGAGAGGGAAAAAGTTTCTTACTGAAGCAGAGCCTGGGGAAGGAGGGCAAAAGGTGCTTTCCTGAAGGTTAGGTTGTTTGTCTTTTTTTCCTATATACCCAAGTTGATAATTAGTTGCCTGGTAATTGCCAGTAATTTAAATAGAATTGCCTGAGTTGAGGCAGTTTTGCCTGTGACAGTAATTGGAGGGAAATGCAGGCAGCAGCTGGACCTGGTATGGCCTATATCTAGAGTATTTGCAGTGGTGTGAAATCTGGAAGGAGTTGTATTTTTTGTTAATGGGAATTGTGTTACAAGTGTATGTATAAATTGTGTGTTAACAGGTGGAAAACTTAGCAGTTGCGGAGGCGGGGGTAAGAACTGGGGTGATTCAGTCTCAGCCTCTGAGGCCCCTGAAGAAGAGTCTGCTTCCAGCAGGGCTGTGGAATTGCCATCTCAGCAGGGCCAGAGTTGGGAGCTGTCTTTGACAGAGTAAAGGGGCTGATGGCAACAAGGGTATTCAGTGTTCAGTGCAAAACAGTGGCCCATGGTTGGAGGTGAGCAGCTGGTAGCACTGAGGTGACCAAATTGCTAACTGTTCTGGGTTCACAGGCTGTTGTGGAGGAGCTGCCCCAGTTACAGTGATTCGGCAGATCCGAGGAAAAAAGGACCACAGCTCCCCACAGTGTGTCCACACAGCTGCTCTTTGAAGTGAAAATAAAGAAATGGTGGACACTAAAGCAGCCATCCCAGGGAACTGTCCTTGCAGTGACTGTGGTGGTGCTGGGAAACTGTAGCTGATGGGATGTAGCTGATGGCTGGACAGGGCACTATGCTGGTGACTTTGGAGCCTGTGCCACGTGTTAGCGTTGCCCTGTGCAAGGGAGGAGGGCTGGGGGTTGTCTAATGGAGTTGTACGTGGAGGAGTGGCCTGGTCCTGCAAGCAAGATAGTCCTGTGAAGGAGATGATCAACTGTATTTGCTTTAAATGCAAAAAAAATGGAGCATGTTTATGGGGAAAGGGCCCCAGATAAAAGATGATTGTTAGTGTCATGGCCTGAAAACTCTGGTGGCTGGACACTGTTACTAGTGCCCTTCATCTTGCAGAGACTAGTTTTATCCTGGATGGCAGACACAGCATACTGCACGCTTTCCTAGATCCCTGAGGTATGAAAGGGTCTTCACTTATGGACAGAAACTGCTTTTTATGTCAGTGGGGGGATGCAGTACTACAATAAAATTAGGACATACTTGGCATATACTGAATAATACATTGTTACTGTTACAGGAAGTAAAGAAGAAAGATGAAACTAATTAGTCTTCCTGATTTCTCTTTACAGACAGTATTGTTGGTTTAATTTTTTTAAAGTCATTGAGGTACTGCTTGTATTCAGTCTGCACTGTGTCTAGCCATGCTCTGTTGGTGAGTTGGAAGGTCTCATCTGTGCCACTGGAATAATAAGATAATGTTGTAGCATGTCAGTAAAGCTGTTGTGGACTAGCCAGTCATCCTTCTGTGGTTTCCCATTGGTATTTGAGAAGTTTGATTTAGCAAAAGACTTAGAATGTGTGAATTAATAGATGGAGTTATTCAAGAAAGTAAGCTTTTTTGTCTTAAAATGCTTTCAACAGTTGTCAAGATTAAGGTCAAGACAATATTTCTTTTGCATTGGTTTATGCTGTAATTGCTTTCAAAGTTGTAGAATTTGGATATCTAAGGTACTGTTCTTCCATATTGCATTTGCAAAATCTGGTTCTTGCCACTTCTTTCCTCTACTTTGAATGGGTTTGAAACACTTTGGTTGGAAACATTTAGGTTGGAAAAAACCTTCAAGATCATTGATTCCAGCCTTTGACTGATCACCATAGTACCAAGTGCTATGTCCAGTCATTTCTTGAATACCCCTGGGGAAAGTGACTCCACAACCTCCCTAGGCAGTCCATTCCAATGCTTGACAACCCTTTCCATGAAGAAATTCTTTGTGATACCCAACCTGAACTTCCCCTGACAGAGCTTGAAGCCATGTCCACTTTTCCTGTCAGTAGATGCCTAGAAGGAGACACCAACCCCCACCTGGCTACATCCTCCTTTCAGGCAGTTGTAGAGAGTGATAAGGTCGCTCCCCTGAGCGTCCTTTTCTCCAGGCTAAACAACCCCAGCTCCCTCAGCTGCTTCTTACAGGACTTGCTCTCTAGACCCTTCTTCAGCTTTGTTGCCCTTCTCTAGACATGCTCCAGCACTTCAATGTCTTCCTTGTTGTGAGGGGCCCAAAACTGAACACAGAATTCAAAGTGTGGCCTACCAGTGCCAGGTAAAGAGGGATAATCACTGCCCTGGTCCTGCTGGCCACACTATTTCTGATAAAAGCCAGGATTCCACTGGCCTTCTTGGCCTCCTGGACGCATGGCTGGCTCATGTTCAGGCAGGTGTTGATCAGGACCTCCAAGTGTTTTTCTGCTGGGCAGCTTTCCAGCTACTCTGCCCCAAGCCTGTAGCACTGCATGGGGTTGTTTTGACCCTAGAGCAGGACTCAGCAGTTCACCGTGTTGAACCACTGTCATGGCTTAAACCCAGGTAGAAATTAAGCACTCACAGCAGCTCACTCACACCGCCCCACCACCTCCACCCGGGTGGAACACCACCTCACAATTGGTCCTGGCCTATCAATCCAGACCCCTCTCCAGAGTCTTCCTACCCTCCAGCAAATCAACACTCCTCCGCCAATTTAACATCGTTGTGAACGTACTGTGCACTTGATCCTGTTGTCTGGGTCCCCAATAAAGGTGTTAAAGACATTAGATAATGTTTGGTAACTCTCTTAAGCTATTTATTTGTCTTTCCGTCTTTATTTATATGGTCGAAAAACCTGAACTCATGTGAAGTCATGTTCTGGCTTTGAGTCTTCATTGTTCTTGTCTCAGTTGTCAGTGGCAATGCTAATTATAGTGCTTAATGGAAACCACTTTAAGGCAGCCACAGTAAGTTGATATTGAGGTTGCTCATTGTCTTGGTTCCTAGGTGTAAGTGGGAAGGGTACTGCGTGTCACTTAATTGATAAACATACTGCTGATTTTAGACAAATTACTCTTAAAAACATTTAGTTACAGAAGTCAATGAAGAAATAATGAATTCTGCATTTATGTGGCACTTGGGTGTAACTGGGCCTTGTCTGCTGAGTGAAAATCAAGACTTTTCAGAAACATATATATGTAATAAAAAACCCAGATGTAACTAAAAATAATTAATAGCCTTATTCTAGTGTTTATGGGCACAAGGAGGAAATTCAGTTTGCACAGATGCATTCAGCTCACGTTTCTGGAGATACTTCTGCAACACTGAAGAACTTCTTAAACATGGCTTCCAAACCTAAACAAAAACTTCCACATAGCTGATGTTTAACTTCTGCTTTTTTTTAATGTAAAGTCATTTTGATATTTTGGTTAATAATCTCTTATTGCAAAGTAATTGTGACACTGAATTAATAAGAAAATAATAATTTTCTTTCTCTTGGCCCTGTTTGTCTTGTCAACCTTTTTTTTTTTTTTT
>VZTE01001599.1:124909-183258 GCA_013397775.1 Eulacestoma nigropectus
TTTTTTTTTTTTTTTTTTCCCTCTTTAACCCTCTCTTGCTGCTCAGTCTGTAATTTGTGTCCAGGTTTATTCTGCTCTAGTCTCTGTTTCTCATTGTCATCTCCTTTTTACCTTTTTGTTTGTTGGTGGGACTGTCTCCACTTTTGGACTTTCTTATATTTTCCAGTGTCTGGCAATAGATTGGGTGAGGTAGCTGTTAAGAACAGCAGTAGTTACTCAATTAGCCATCATCGAGTTGCATTTTCTTTGGTTTGTGAAACTGCTGCAGACACATCTTGTTGCAGATAGGGGCCAGGTAGGTTGTAGTGTATATCTAATTTAAAAGGCAGTGTTTAGAGAGCTATCCCGTTACTATCAAGTGTTACCAGGCATAAGTGAACAAACATTTTGGTAGACTCTGATGGAGATAATCCAAATACTCCTTTATGGGATGAGAGATACCCTTGCCTCTTGTTGATAACCAAACTTGGAGAACTGCAAAGTGTGATTGTAGTGAAGTGGCTGGAAGATGTCTGGTACGTGCAGGATGCCATGTCTGTTCTTGTGTATGTGACTTGAAGGAACCTTTATTCAACTTGGACGACTTAAACATAAATGTTTTATGCAGGTTGTCTACCTCAAGGTAAACAGTTTTTTCAGTTATGTAGCTGATGACAAGGATGATGTAAAGTGGTGGTGATTCTAACAACAGATTGTTGTCTGTGATCTTGAATGTGTGGAACAGGGACCGGAGCAAATTCATGATCTGATTAGCAGTGTCTTTTTGCAAAAATTTTTCAAGGGTAAAAAGCAAGCAAAAGAAATACTTAGGTGTTTGACCATAAACTGGAATATTGGAGAGGCATGAAGAGTTGGAAAGTTATCTGAGGCTTCTGTTTGCTCTGAGGTGACGTTTTATCTTCCTGCTTTTTCCCTCAGTAAGCCTATCTCACATAATCTATGCATTGATGATCGGCCCTACTTTATGCAGAAACCCGAAGGTGTTTGCTGCAAGTGTTACTTTATGTTGTATGGGTTGTATGGGTTTTCAGCAAGTGGAGAACAACATTGTAGCAGAGGCAAATCTGAAGGATAGCAATGCAAAGGTTGGAAGTCAAGTACAGTTACTGGGGAGGAACACAGGAAAGTGATAGGGTTTGGGAATGCAGAAGTCAGAATAAACAGAATATCCTGAGTTGGAAGGGACCCACAAGGATCACAGAAGTCCAGCTCCTGTCCCTGCACAGGACAGCTCCAAGAGTCACACCATGTGCCTGAGAGTGTTGTCCAAACCCTTCTTTAACTCTGGGAGACTTAATGCTTTGACACTGGGGGAGATTCTCCTTTGGGGGAGAACCTTTTTCCAGTGTCCAGCCTAAATGTTCCTTGACCTTCAGACCATTCCCTTGGGTCTTGTCACTGGTCACCACAGAGAAGAGATCAGTGCCTGCCCTTTCTCTTCCTTCATGAGTAAGTTGTAACTGCAGTGAGGTCTCCCCTCAGTCTCCTCCAGGCTGAACAGAGCAAGTGACCTCAGCAGCTCCTCATAAGGCTTCCCCGACAGACCCTTCACCATCCTGGTGGCCCTCCTTTATATGATCTCTAATAGCTTTATATCTTTTTTTTTAATATGCTTGTGCCCAAAACTGCAGACAGGGCTTGAGGGGAGGTTGCGCCAGTGCAGAGCAGAGTGGAACAATCTCCTCTAACAACTTAGAGTCAGAGGTGAAAGCCATTTTTTTTCAACACTGTGAAGGAAATTGGAGTGTTTTAGGCTGGAAATGCCAGTTGAGGGTTGAGTTCCATCCCCTGCTTGAAGCTGAAACAAATTTTCACAGTTTGCTGTATGCACAGTGCATTGATATGATAATAATAGCTTGTGATAGAAGATGGAAACTATTGAAGGAATGCTAAGTTTAAGATGCACAAAATCATCAAGTGTCAATAATTGCTGGGGCCAGTAGTGTTTGACATCTTCGTCAGTGACATGGGGTATATGACATTATCAGCAAGTTTGCTGATGGTACAGAACTGGAGAGAGTCGCTGATAGACCAGGTAAGTTCAGAGGGACCCAGACAGGATGGAGAAATGGTCTGACAGGAATTGTATGAAGCTCAACCCAGGAAAATGCCGTGTCCTGCACCTGGCAGAAATAACTCCATGCATCAGCACAGGCTAGAGACTGAAAAGCTTTTTCAGGCTTTCGCAGGTTGGCAGGAAAAGACCTGTGAATGCTGATTGGTGCCAATCAGCCAGTCAAACATCTGTTTGATTATGAACAGTGACATGCTTTTGGCAGAGAAAGCCATTGTTGCATTGGTAGCAGGTTGAGGAAGGTGACCCTTCTGTTGTACACAGCACCAGAAAGGCTGTGTCTGGAGTGCAGAGCACAGTTTTGGTCTCTCCAGTATGAGTCATGGGTGTGCTGGCACAAGTCTGGCTTAGGGCAACAGAGATGATGGTGGGACTGCAGCATCCAACACGCAAGGAGGGGCTGAGAGCTGGAACTCTGCCTGAAGAAGGCTCAGAGAGATCCCATTAATGTGTGTGCATACCTGATTGTTTGGAGGAATGAAGGATGTGAGGTCCAAGACTCATCTCAGTGGTGCCTAGTGACAAGATGAAAAGCAACAAGGACAAATTGAAGTGAAAGACTGTAATTTTAAAGCAAAGAAGACACTCGTGGCTGAACATTGAAACAGGCTTTCCGGAGAGTTTGTAGAGGCTCCGTCCTTGGAGACAGGAAAAACTGGCTGGTCCTTAGCAACCTAATCTATTTACCCCACTTAGAGCCAGGCATTTGGAGTAGCTGACCTCCAGAGGTGCCTTCCAACCTCTGCTGTACAGTGATGTTTTTTGTGAAAGATGACAGTGAGGCAGCTGTCTGGACTATTATGGAGCAGTACACTAAGAAGGAGGTTGTGTGGAGGCTGTAAGTTTTGTGTGTTGTTTATTTTAAACAAGTTGAAGTGTACCTGACACCATGTAATAATAGGGCTCATATTTAGGTAATCCTTAGGGGAAGATTTATCTGAAAAAAACCTGTTAGTTTTTTGTATACTAAGATTGTGGATGAGTTTCTGTATTACAAGCTTGATAAATGGGGAAAGCAAAAGAGTGCAGGACCAGAAATCTGAGTGGTAACAATATGGGAGAAAACCAATAATGTTGAAGGCAATTAGGGCAGGCCAATTTTTTAATAGTGAGAGTCAGGAGGCTAAGACACAGACTATAAACTTCGGGGTAAACATCATGGTATTAGTGGCCCTGAATGATTTACCAGAGTGCAAGAAACCCAAGCCTAGATTAAAGACTGTCTAGTGTTCATTTAAAGAAGAGGGATCATGGGAGTCTGGACGATGTACTTACGTTAAGAAGAGGGAAGATAGGACAATAGATGTGTTTTGATTTTAAAGCCCACTTGTCACATCTTTTGGAGTGGTTTGTGTGGAAGGGGAAGATAGAAGGCTGTAAGATTTGGAGTATGTAATATGGAAATGAAATGGGTTGGGTTAGTGGAGCTGTTACAGGGCAAAAAAGCATCCAGCTTTGTATGTGAGCTAGAGTGGAAGAAGCTGAATAGTGGGATGAGGAAATATATCATCTTTCTGTCAGCTTTTGTCAGGATATGAAGATTTCAAAGAAGTTTAAAGAAGTTGATGCTTTGCATGAACTGTTTCCATAAAAGCGTGACTTTTGATTAAGGTGGATAAGTAGAATGGTAGATGATAAATTACTCTAAAAATTGGAATCTGAAATTTGTCTTATATGCTCAGCATGTCATGGAGCAGCTAACTAGTTTTACTGTTTTACTAGAGCACCCTTCACTATTTGTGTTCATCACTCCCTGAGAATTGTGTAATGCTAAATAGTGGTGTCAGAGTTCACTAGGATTTTTAAATTGTTTTTTAACTGAAATAAAATACTGTAGTTTTGACACACTTAATATTAATTTTACATTTACTGAAGACTATCGTTTAAAAGAAATTACTAATTACTTTGTGAGATGTTTTCTTATAGACTAAGAAAATATTTTCATTTTGCTAATTGCAAGGTGACTATTTTTGCATTTTCTTAAATACATTACTTTTAATAGTAGGTGATGAGGACCTATGCAAGACTGTATCTCCTCATAATTGGCCTGAGTGAATTCACACTCTGAATCAAATTATTTCAGTTTCAATATGTATAAAGAAAGTCTTACACTGTCCTTCGGATAACTAAGGGAAAAAGCATTCTTACAAGTGTAAACAAAGATAGAAAGCTGAAGGTCTTCATTGTACTGAGTGAAAGGTTAGGGCTTTCTTGCCAGTGCTACTTGCAACACTTTGCTGAGGAATTGTTTTATTTCTTACAGCAGTTTTTTGAACACCTGGTGGGTGCTTCTAATGGACCGATCTTTTTTCATAAAAGCAGCAGGATAACTAGCAACCTATCTTTGCCAGTTTGTGCTGGTTTGGCCTGGTTTAGACCACTTGAGTTCCACTCTTAAGAAATACCTCTTTGTAAACCAAAGACTGTTTTGTTTTCTTCCCCCTTTCTTAGTAGGGCTCATCTTGGATTTGTTGACAATATAGTCCTTGAGGAGGAATCTGTAAATGGCGTTAACCATTCACTTTTATGTTATTTGCAGCTGTCCTGTTCTTATTAAGCACTTGTCTTGATCTTGATTCAATTTGCCTGTGTTGTAATGATTTCCCAGATGACTGCTGTTTTGCTTTAACAATGGGTAGTATGCTACACCTTATTTTATGAAGCAGAAATATCATTTGTCTGCACGCATTGTTAAAATATTCAAGCTGATGGAAAACAGATATTGGTCAATGTACTGAGCTATTATGGAGCAGATATCCCAAGTGCTTTATACTGAAATACTTGGAGTTAAAAACTGGGTTGAAATTGAGTTCAAAATTGCTACTTCACATTTCCTTTTAAGCATTTTTAAGAGAGGTGATATGTATGTTTTATACCTGCATTTCCAAGAAGATTCTTTTGTGTAGATTGTGTAGTGGTGAGGGCAGTATTTTTTTGACAGTATGTCAAAACAAAAAACATCCCCAGTGTTGTGGGTTTTTTGTAGCCATAAGGTAAAATTTGCCAAGTTAGCTTTTCTGGTTCGTATCTGTTGGAAATGCAAAAAAAAAAAAAAATTGCTCTTCTGAAATGCAGTCAAACATGATGCTGAGTGTAGAAGTGTTATTTTAATGTTGCATTTTCTTTCAAAACGTTTTTGGTTTTATACAATTTCTTCCATCAGTTTCTGATGTTTCATACAGGAGACTTATTCAAGCTTTCCAAGGCATTTGCAGCACGAGGGCAGTGACCCTCTCACTGACAATTGTTTAGTACAGACAAGGTTTGCAGCTTTTTTGTTATCCCAGCTGTGGGTAATATGGCTCCAGACTGTGTGTTCAAACTTGTGTGAACTGGTGTTTGAGCGTCTTTTTCAGCAGTATGCTGTTTTGAACTCTGGAAACACTTGTTGCTGAGTTAATGAAATAAAAATCAGCCTGTCATACACTGAAAATAAAGGAAAAATGTTGGCATGGTACCTGCCGTATGGTTTGTTAATATAGTTTCTGACTGGCCATTAACATAATTCTGTTACTGGCAGTTAACTGTTTTGGAAGTTTTAAGGGAGAAGAAACTGGAAAAAGCTGCACGGGAGCAGCCTGGAGTCTGTAGGATGCACATTATGTAATGCTTAGCAAATTATGTTGTCATTTAAACTTGTGCCTTATTAAATAATTGAGGCTGAGCTAGTTTAATCTTAACAGATTTTCAAAATAGAAGTCAGAAAACCAAATTGAATAGTCCCATAGTAACATTGTTCTAAAGCTTTGTGTTTTAGAAGCTCCCACATTTAACGTTGATGGGTTGATCCTGTACTAAAAGCTGTCTGCTGTGGTTGGTTTATCTGGCCCAGAGTTATGGCCGTCTCTTGGAGATGCTTTCATAAGCAAAACACAAATTTTGTTGGATGCAGCAGTTCTCTAAACTTTTATGATGTTTGTTGCAAGGACTACCAAAACCATTTCTGTTTCCGTGCCTTAGTGAATCTTGATTTGCTGCTCAGGGCGATAATCCAAATCCCCTCCTACTGCTATACCTTTCTAAACATTTCTGCCATTCTAATCTGCCTTTAGTGAGCATGTGGCTATTTGGTGACTCAGATCAGCAAGCAAGTTTTTTCTGTGGGGTAGTTCCCTATTTGATCAGCAGGCTGATCCAATTTGTCTTGTGGTGCTGACTGTTTTATAGCCGCAAGTGGGCTGAGGGTGTGGGAAAGCAGAAAGAGGGAATAAAATTGCTATTTTGATGGCAGGCTGCAGATAGACTACAAGGAAAAACGTTGTGTTTATTTTAATGCTTAGTGTGATGCAGCAATGGATGTGTTGTAGGCGACTTGCTGTGTCTTTTAAGTCCACTTCATTTCAGCTTGCTGAATTGTAAACTATCAAAGATTTGGTCAGTAAAAGGGTTCCTATTGCTTCAGGTTCAGCCACAGCCTATTGTATGGGAGCCTCTTTGTTTCCCCTTTTATCCTGTGGGAGGGGAGTAGGAGAGGAAGTGTTTGCTGTCTTAAAGTTGAGGTCTCTAGTGTTTGCTCTTTCTTATTCCTGAAAGATAAGGTCGGAGTTTTTTTCTACTTAAAACTGTAAAAAGTATTTGAAAGCATTTTTAATTCCCTGTCTCCCCCCCATTGCCTCTTGTTTTAGAAAAGACTGTATCAAGTTATGGATTGCATCTACTGAATGTGACTTCATGGTAATACTTGGAAAATACTGGTTAAAGAATTTCAGTAGTGCATGGAGATTTTAAATTTGAAAAGGCAAATAGCACTCAATGGGACTTTTACTGTTCTACGTTACACGATTTTTTTGTCCTTAACCGCTGATTGAACTACTCCTTTCCAAAACAGAAAAGGCAAATTGGTGTTTGGTTTTGGGTTTTTTGTTTTGTTGGTTGTTTTTTTTTTTTTTTTTTTTTTTTAATTTTTTTTTTCTTTNTTGGTTGTTTTTTTTTTTTTTTTTTGAAAAGTTTTGACTCCTTGTATTTTTGAGCTTGTTTTAGGTTTACTTGTTTGGGTTTTTTTTCTAATCATTTCTCTTCCTCTCCACTACCCATTGTGATTTCAGTGCATTACATTGCCAGGTCCTTTTCGTTTTGTCTATAGGTAGAGGTAGGTGTAGTAGCAGGGAGAAAATATGCACTGAAAGTGAATGAAATGCTCTATCTACCTAGTACACTCAGCTGGCACGTGATGAAGCACTATTGTAGCATGCTTTTCAACATAAACTCCTAGTACGCAAAAAGCAGGGTTGCATTTTTTGTTTTCAGTGGTTTTGCAGGCATGCACAAACTTGTGACTGTTTCTCTGCCGAGAAGTCTCTCCTACAAAGTGCACACCTGAATCATACCTACCATGTTCTTCTTTCAAACTCATCTACTTCCTCCTGTCTCTGAACATTTTAACAAGGCCGAGTGACATGTTAAATGTTTTTAATTACATTAGGGTGTCCCCTTAAGTCCGTTCCTGTTGTCCATAGCTGTGTGTTTCTGCTCCTCCCTATTGTTGGATCTAATGGTTGTGTAACTGTTAGGTTGGTGAGTGGGTGGATTGACTTGCCATGTGTCCGTATGGCTGTTGAATGGGATGTGAGCAGGTGACAGAAGTGGAGGATGGGAAAGAATGCCTCTCTGAGAGCAATGACTGACTGGTGCAATGGGTTGACCCAGGCCAGCAGCTAAGCAAAGGTGCCTGGCAGTAGCATATTTTTATAGGCTGATGTCTTCCTTTCAGTCAAGAGAGGTAGAAGAGTGGTGTGCCTTAAGTATTACTTCAGGAGTCTCTTGTGAGCACTGGCAGTGTTTTCTGTTACTAGTTAACTCAAGTTAGTTGCTTCTGGCAGATAAGGAGCACCCTATAAGGGAGTGAATGCTGTGAAGGAAAAGTGTGATGTAGAGTTGATTGTGGAATAGTTTTAGAGGCCTGACCCAAATCTATGGTCAGCTTACCTCTTCTGGAAGCCCACTGAAACATGAGCGGGAAGGAGACCCTATTCCTGCTCTTCTCCTGTGTTCTTGGCAGCGCATTCAGAGCCTTCTTGAACATGCTCTGGAGTTTTGTGCAGCCTTCCATAAGATGCCTGAACTCTAATTTGGCAGAAGGCAATCTGAAGTGGAAGAAAACAAAAGGCAGATTTACCTTGCAGTTGAGTGAGTGATTTGAAGCCGGATTGTATGGGCATCCGTAGTGGCACGATGTCTTGTTTGGCTGGTTTTGATGGCAGCACATGAGAAGGATTACTGGGGAACCTTTGCTGCCTGTGAAGCTTGCATGATCATCTTGCTGCATCCTTTCAAGCTTGCTAGGTTAAACTGATGAAATTCTAACATTACGTGTTGAGTAATAGTTACATGGTGGTTTGTGTATCTCAGCTAGTTTACTGTGTGATCAGACAAATGTCAGCAGAGGACATCCCAGAAAAAGAGGAGAAAAGAGGAAAAAGGGAGTGCCTCTGGGTAGTAGCCTGCAGTTAAACTGGTTCAGCTACATTATAAAGCTCTTCTCAAGGGGAAGAAAGATTTAAAACAAGATCAAGGTGTTTAATTCTTGCTTTTTAAGAGTAATTCTCCCAGCTTACTAGGAGACCAGTGGCCACAGGTGATTCTTGGTTTTCTGTTTGATCTGTTGTTCAGTTTTCAAATCTCTCTGTCATTTACAAGGTCCTTATAAAGGAGTAATAGTGCAACTGCAGTATTTCTGTGTGCTTAAATCTGGGCAGAAAAGTATAAGAAATAAGAACTTGATAATAGTGTGTTATTCAGCCTTACTTGTATCATTGCAGAGAGTCCCCTTGTGTTTCTCTGCCTCCATGTTTTGCTTCCTGATAGGATCTACTAGAGCTATGACAGTGGTTGCTTGTACACACCCCATCCCTCCCACCTTCACATGCAGACAAAAACCTGCGCATACATATTTATTATACAAAATGTAATTATATTAATGAATATTTATTATATTATATAAAGAAAAAGATCTTATTCACATGGGAAACATAGGAAAATATAGAATTGTTGAATAGTTTAGGTTGGAAAAGCTCTCCAAGATCAAGTCCAACTGTCAACTGAACACGGTGAACTGGGACTTCTCTCATTAGCCAGGGCTGCTGGTAAGTGATTGAAAGAGGCTTGGTGAGCACTTCCGTGAGCTCTCTTAGTAGCCTTGTGTGGATCCTGTCCAGCCCCAGATGCTTGTATGTCTAAGTGCTGTAGCAGGTCACACATCGTTTTGTCCCAGCTTATGGGGCCTTCATTCTGTTGCCTGTTCCTTTCTTCCCACTCAGGGACCTTGTTATCTGGCGAACAACTGGTCTTACTGTTAGAAACTGAAACAAAAAAGACAGTATCTCAGCCTTTCCATGTAATTTCTCACTGTGCTTCCCTCTGCATCCCGTAAAGGATGGGAGTCTCCTTAGCTCTCCTCTTGTTGTGATTGCTGAGCCCCAGACAGCCTCCAGCCATCCCACCACCCACCAGTCCTCAGATCACAAACAAAAGATCCAGTGGGTGCCCCCTGTAATGGGCTCACTCAGCTTCCTGGCAGTCGGTATCTTCCACATACTCTGGGAACCTCCTAGACTGTTTCTTCTCTGCTGTATTGTATTTCCAGCAGACATCTGTTAAATTGAAGTCCCCTGTGAGAAAAAGAGCTAATAATTATGAGACTTCTCCCAGCTGCTTGTGGAATATTTCGTCTGTCTCTTCTTCCTGGTTGGGTGGTCTATAACTAATTCCCACCAGGGTTTCTGCCTTGTTGGCCTATTACCCCGATCCCTGCCCATAAACGCTTAACTCTGTATCATCACCATCATTAAACACTAGGCAACCAAAACAGGCCCTAACATGCTGGCTACCCCACCATCTCTCTTTCCTTGCTTATCCGTTTTGAAGAGTTTATAGCCATCCATTGTAGCACTTGAGTTGTGCCAGTCATCCCACCATGCTTCCATGGTGATAGCTTATCATAGTTTTCAAGCTACACAATGACTTCCAGCTCCTCCTGTTTTGACCAATGCTGCATGCATTGGTGTGGATGCACTTTAGCTGGACAATTAATCCTGACACCTTTTTTTAGAGTGAGGTTGTCCTGTGTGACAGCCTATGTGTTTTCAAACACTTCCATGGTTTCTAGGACATCAGTAACCCTTGTGTCTTTGCTGCAACATAGATCTCAATCTCCTTCCTCCACTGAGATGGCAGACTGAAGGACCTCACTAGCACTGTCCCTTAAATACTGACAGGCTGTCCCCAAGCTTATTTCTAGTATGTCTGATTTTTATCCCTTCCCCCTTTAAATCTAGTTGAAAGCTCTTACCATGAGCCCTGTTAAAACCTATGCAAAAATCCTTTCCCCCTCTTTGAGACAGGTATACCTCATCAGTTGCCAGCAGGCCATGGTGTCATGTAAACCAACCATGGATCAAGAAACCCAAAATTCTGCTGGTGATACCAGTTACAAAGCCATATTCTGCTTGGTCTTCCTGTGCTGTTTTTTCTCTCATCCTTCTTTGCAACTGGAAGGATAGAGGAGAAACTATTTGTGTTCTGATCCCGTAACCAGTTGTCCCATGGACATTATTTTGCACACATTATTTTACATATAGAAATGCTGTCTCTGTATAAAAAGTATTCTTGGTTACTTAATTTTAAAATGATCAGATGACTGTATAAAAAGTTACTGCTCTGAGATGCTGAAATGTATTTGTTAGCTATCTATGCCTTCTTACATGGAACTGTCTTTATCCCATTACATTAAGGGTGCTAAGAATTTATATGTACTAATATTAGTCTTGGTGAAGCAATGATGCAGTTAGCACTTTAATGAATTTAAGGGCTGTCTGTAATACCTTTTGAAATCCTCCAGTCTTTTTCAGTTGTATTTAATGCACTGACCAGTGTGGCATACCAGTAGCAAATTTCATTTTTTTTCTTCTGTGGGTAAAAGTACCGAATTTTTGGGAGTGTTTTAACTATATATACACAGTTAAATATATAGTTGTATATATAGTTATATAGATAGATATATTTCATTATATATAATACATAAAGTAAAGAAGATAGGAGGAGCTCATCCTTTTTACCTTTCTGTTACCAAAAGAAGAATAATCTCGCATTTTCTTATTCTTGTTCAGGACAAGACCTTATGTCCTGTGTTCTGTAGCAGACCAACACTTCACAAAGACCTGTGTGAGATGGTTCAGATCACTAAAAATTTGGAAGTAGAAGCAGGAAAACAAGTCCCTTTCAGAAGTAATGATCTGCTACCTTACCTTGATGGCCTGTGAAACCACAGTCTTCAAGGGACGTCATCAGGGCTTTGTGCATCTTATTTTGCTGTCTTGCAATATTTAAGTATCTATTACAAATTTCTCATCAAGATTTACTTACCTCCCTCTAACAAGATAGTTCTTTAATTAAACAGTAGCTGCTGAGGGAAGGTTGATGTGAGTTAATAAGGACTGTTGAGGTTTTTTCAGCTGTGTTTGAAAGGTGTGTGTCTGAGAGACCCAGCAGCCTGTCTCCTGTAGCAAGGTTTTTGGTTTTGCTAGAAGAGAGATGGAGAGAGACTTTTTACAAGGTCATGTAGTGATAAGAGAAGGGGGAGTGGCTTCAACCTGACAGAGTAGGTTAGATTAGATATTGGGAAGAAATTCTTGACTGTGAAGGTGGTGAGGCACTGGAACAAGTTGCCCAGAGAAGCTGTGGATGCTCCATCCTTGGAAATGTTCAAGGCTGGGTTGAGCAGGGCTGTGGGCCACCTAATCTAGTAGAAGGTGTCCCTGCCCATGACAGGGCATTGGAACTAGATAATGTCTAAGGTCCCTTCCAACCCACATCATTCTATGATAATACTCTTCTGCACCTGATGAGCTGGGGAGAGGAAGTGTTGTCTTGGCCTTTCTTTTTTTGTTGTTGTCGCATAATTTGGTACAGATTAGCAAGAATTCATCCTGAACAGGGATAACTTGTTGGAATTTTGTCTTTGGAGACACTTTTTGTCCTCTGCTGAGAGGAAATTTAGGGTACAGGTGCTTCTATGGGTTAATTATTATTGTGATAAGTAACAAAGTTAGAGAAATATTGTAGGTGCTTTTGCCATGGTGCTGGATAGTGGAACTACAGCTCTTGACACCATTACCGTATGGCTCTTCTTTTTTCTTTCCCCATCTATGTCTACCAGTACCGGACTGTATAAAAAAAAATTCAGTTTCACTACCTAGGGACTGCAGGCTGATTAATTTAATAGATGTGGGTGCAAAAGTCCCTGAGTATAACCTGGCTACGTATACACACATTATCTGAAAGTGCCTACAAACACTGCTCTGCCAGCATCTGTTTCAGAGTTCAAAGGTTGTTAGCGGTTTTGATTGCTTTGGACTAATTTCAGTGCAAAATAACATGTATTATCCTATACACAATACGAACCTTGAAGAAGGATTACTTAGCTGTATGATTTTGTACATGTAATACATGCAGAGTAATGTAGAAATTAAGACCTTTTTGATCACAGCATATGTCTGAGAGAACTGAACCAGCATAAGCACAAGTTAGTGCCCAAAACCACTGGTTTCATCTTACCTCTGCTTTGGAGACTTTGGTACATGTACTGTAGCAGATTCACTTAGAATGTACTTGCATCAGCAGTGTTAATGTTGCTTAAATTTAGTCTATTACTTTGACTTCCATGTTAAACTTCCATGTTAGCCTGAACTTCAATACTGTAACTTTTTTAGTGCTTGGCCTGTTTCTCTGGTAGGTTTTCAGTTTTAGCTTTAATTCTTTGTCAGAATATGCCACCTGAGAAATAGTCCTCGGTGTAAAAGGATCTGGTTTACTGTTAATTTGCTGTTTGGTACATGGAGTCTAACAGAGCACTGCAATTACTGTAGTGTCACAGTACTTCAGTGCTTTCAGAAGGGCAGGCTGCCACTTTTGTGCGGTGTTATGAATGGCACATGAACTGGAGTCTTACTTAAGAGAGAACATTGAGGACAGTCTTGCCACTTGCTGTCAAAACTGTACGGTGCTTCATAGCTGAATAGACTGTGGTAATGCTGCATGTCTTATTTGTGTGTTTTGCAAGGTTTCTCTCTCTTGCACTGTCTGTAGGCTTGTCTTACTGTAATTCAATCACCCACATAATACTGTGTCAGCATAGTTTGTAATATTGATACATTGCAAGACTCTGCAGTTTTATCACTTTATGCTTATTTATCACAGCCCTGCCTCAGAGCTGTCTTCACAACTTACTACTCTGACACTTGCTTCTAGTATTTCCTATTTATTATGGCTTTTGTTGCTGTACACAACTCTATGCATTGCTACACCTTTTTGTTTCTCCCTTGCATTATCTACTTTTTGACCCTCCTGGTCGAAGTTGCATTCTTGAGACTTTCCCTTTTTATTGGCACTAAAGACCTTATTTCCTGTTATGTTTGTGAACATAGCTAAGAAAATTTCTGTCTTGGATAGCTGTATGAATTACTGTTTTGTTTTCTTTGGTCTGACCATCTCTTGGTGGTTAAATGCTCAGCAAGTCTATTTCAATTTACCTCTGCAGAGCCCAGGCCTGGACTCAAAAACACCACTAGGAAATAATCTGCTTTGTTCTTTTGTCTTTTTGATCAACCTATTGTATTGTTTATTCTCTGTAACATTATGCCCATGATGTCTAGCTGCTAACCTGCCTGAAAGGAAAATATGCTGGCAGGGGCTGATTAGGTATCAAATGCCACTGTCCCACTTCAGGGAAAAAAAATTCTAGAGATCTTCTGTAATCTCTTCTCTTACTTGTCTTTTTTTATAGTTCAGTGATTTTACTTGGTGGAAGTTTAAGCTGAGAATTGACATCATTAGGTACATATTGCAAGAAAATAGTCTTTCAGTCTGACTACTCTTCATAGTAGAGAACTACGGTATGTGGTATATACATGAATTTGCAAATTTTAGGTTTCTGCAGGTACTTGTCCTTCAGTTACTTGTGCATATGTATTTACTTGCTGCAAATCAGATTGTATACTGGCCCATTGTTATGAACTGGTGTAACACAGAAGACCAAAGGAAACTAAGCCTCTGTGAATAAAACTGTTCGGACCCAGAAAGGTTCAAAATATACCCAAAAAAACCGTGATAAAAACCAAACGAGGTTAGATGTTGGTGCCACAAAATTGATATATTTTATTTAATAAAACAGGCAAAGAGAAAGAAAGAGAAAAGAAACAAATAGAAAAAGAAGCTGGGGGACAGGGAGAGAGTGCCAGGGGATAGGTGGAATTGTATAACCCTTCTCGGGCTCCCAGCGACGTCTCGTTGCTCCCCTCCATCTGGTCCTCTTGGTGGTGAGGGTCCCCCTCTGTCGCTGCCACTCTGAAAAGTACAGAATCCAGTGGATTAATACACGTTTGGGCCAGGTGGGAAGGCCCAGGTGCCTCCCGTGCAGGGGCTGGTTTGACACTGTCCCTTGCAACACTGAGGGTCTGTTGCATCATCTGCAGTGCTCTGGTGCAGGGTCTGGGGACCCCTGGGGGGGGCCTTTGATGGGCCTTGACACCCTCGTCTGCTGTGGATAAGCTTTCCCCGGGGTGAAGGGGCCCCACAGCTGAGCTGGTCTGCACAGCGGAGGATGGGCGGTCACCGCACCTCTCACCAGAGGCTTTTTCGCTGCACACCCAAACCTCTCTTCCCCCTCCCCTTCGGTGCGAGGGTCTGTGTGAAGCCTGGCAGCTGATAGCCCTGGGGCTGCGGTCTCCACTCCGAAGGTGTTGAGCTTGATCCCTCTGTGAATGTATCCTTCTCTCCCCAGACCTGAGTTTACTGTATCTTGTCTCCATCAGCGAGCAGTCCAGGGCCCCAGTCAGAAGACCTGTTCAGGGTGTGGTGGTCTTCTCTGCAGCTTTTGTAATACAGTTTTGCTATAAGAAGCAAAAGTCCTTTATGAAGGTGTTTAAGCCATAAATTGTAACATTCAGTCTCTCTCTTGACACCCATGAAGCTTTTGTAATTCAATTTTGTGTTCATTTACAGAGGAGTATAGGATTAAACATTGATTTTAGTGAGTTGTGACGTTATTGCCAACACAGTTTGGATATTCAGTGTGGTAGTTAGAGACATGGTTTAGTTGTGGACTTGGTAGTGCTGTGTTAATAGCGTGACTTGATGATCTTAAAAGTCTTTTCAAAACCTAAACAATTCTGATTCATTACTGAAATACCAGTAACTGTTTGGAATTGTGTGTCAAAGTTTATCTATGGTTCTGGCCCAGCCTGCTGTCAGGATTTTTATACTACAGTTAATTGATCCTTAATCTTCTCTTGGAGTTGTTAACAAATTGATCTGTAGGATCAACTGTTTCCCCTGTGCTTTCAGTTTGCTCTAAATGTTGTGTAACTTGAAGCAGGAAAAAGCACCTGAGCCTTTTTGCTTTTTTGCCTTGTTTACATTAAATTGTTTTCTATGATTATTTTGTTTTAATGCTATGAGTTTTAATGCTGTGGAGGAAGGCAGAAAAATCTTGTCTCTACTGCAGTTTGAAAAAACATCATACTCCTAGTGCTCAAAATGCGTTAATCTGAAATATCTAATAAGTTAAGTAAAGCTTAATGTAACCTACATATTATGCTAAGGTTTTTTTAGGCATTGCCTTTGACATCAGCTGTTGATGCCAACTTTGACATCAACTATTGGATAGAAAAACAGCTGTTTTTTCAACAACTAGAATTATTTCTTTTTATGGCAGTTTTAACTCCCGAGCTTTCTTAGTTCTGACTGTATTTTGAATGGCTTTCTCTAGCATATTTTCTTAAGTGGAGTTGTATGCTATTTCTCATTACAGACGCCTCCACCTCAATAAGAAAGCCACAGACAAACAGCCATATAGCAAGCTTCCTGGTGTTTCACTTCTAAAGCCATTAAAAGGCGTGGATCCTAACCTGATCAACAACCTAGAGACCTTCTTTGAGCTGGATTATCCAAAGGTATGTGTAATATTTAGTGTCCTTTTTTTCCTCCTATGCCTCAAAAAGTCATATGAGAAGCTTGGATGGGAACTATGCTGCTTGATTGTCTTGGATTTTCTTCCTTCTGCAGGAAATATATAATCAGATATTTTACATGTTGCAAACAAAACTTATTCCTCTTTAAAAACCAGTCTATTGAGGAACATATCCAAGGCTTAGGGATGAAACATGCTCTCCACTCCACTAAGATCTGCTTAATCGTTATTCCTGTATTGTGGTGTTTATAGATTGAAATGTTTCGTACTGCTGTAAAAGATCACTTGAGAGGCAAGAAATCCTCCTCAGCTGACTACTTCTCTGTAAGAGGTCTTCCAAAAGAGAGCACTTAAGTGATAGCCTGAAACTTTTTGATAGTGCTTACTAATGGTTCATCTAATGAAGAGTTGCTCAGTGATGAGGTAGTGTACCTCACCAGTTGTTGGTAGGTAGGGTAGTCTCTAAGCCATATATTGGTGTGGGGAAGCAAATAGTTAATAAAAGCTCACACTTCCTGTTAAACACTGAATTTGTATTATAAGTGATAAGCAATATAATTGATGCGTGTGTCAGTTGCTCTCCTTGCTCTAAAGAGCTTAAAAGAAGTCTGCAGATGTTTGCTGTATCATTCAGTATTTGAAGTATCCTCCTGTGGATGGGAAAAAGAATACATTTTTTACTGTATTTGTATCTGCTGAATTCTGAAACTTAAAATTTAGTTTTAATAAAAAATCTCCTCTTTTCTCTATTCTTCTCAAAACTGCATCTGGCACTGCTGCTTCAATTGTAAAAGGTCAAAGGTTTGTGTAAGCTGTACAGCAAGTTTTGTTTGTATATTCTAACTGCATGCCTTAAACTTACACCTAAGTAGACAGGGTAAAACAAATAAAAATCCCTAGCATTTGGAACTAATTAGAAGTTGGGAATTTTTTCTGTAATGAAGCTTTGGGCCTTTTGAAAAGCTTCAGACGTGAACATATGAATAACAGAGTGCAATAAAGTGTGGCCAAGCACATTTTAAAGCATACTTTAGGCATGCTGTGTATGCCAATATTGCAAACAGCGCAGAGAATCTTCAGCAATATCTTAAGGTGTTATATGACCTATAATGAACATTAAAACATTATGCGGCTGAAACATTTGACTACGAATAAAACTTGTTTAATAATTCAAAAAAACAGTTGTGCTGGATCTAGCTTTACAAGAGGTAGTCTTGATCCTTAGTTCTGAAACACAGGAGTAATAATCTTAAAGTGTTGCTACTCCACACAAATCTGAGTTTCAGATAGCAGTAGACAATCTTTTTTTTTTTCATAAGGATAGTGAAAATGCATATGTGAATACTTCAGTTTACAGCAGCACAGATTAGACAGTACAAGCAGGGTCCTCAAACTGTCTGAAAAAACTTTGTATAGTTACTGTACAGAACTACTTTGAGATTGACCACAAAAATTAGAACAACAGTATTGCCTGGTATTCAAAGTTCAGCTGTGCAGTGAAAAATTATTCTGAAAGATTAATCTGAAACTTTTTCCAGTGAAGCTGAATTCAACCTGCAGTGATAATGATTCTCTTCTGTGATCCTCCATGCGTGAAATATTCTTCTCTTGAATAGAATCCAGTTATGCTGTCTCAAAACTGCAGGACTTACATGTAATATTTTTATCAGTGAACAGTTCTCACCTACTGTGCATATTGTAATTTTGCAAAAGTTTTTTTGTTCATGTTAAATTCAAATCAACCTGATGGTAATGTTTGTGTAGATAAGCATCTTTGTATTTGTTCTGCTTTCATCATACGTTTTCTAGTTTTTTACATTACTACTTCATACAAAGGCCATTTATTTTGAATTTTTCTCTTTTCAAATATTGGAGTCTGAAATATCTGGTTTAATTCTGGTTGAATTTCTTGGAGAATATGGATATGGAAGTGTCATTGCTACTGTGGATTGAAGATTAATTATATAATGACTAGGAAAATTAGTTTTATTTTAGGGATTTAATTTAATGTTGAGTAAAAAACCTGATTTCTTCAGTTGTTTATTTCTATGGTGTTCATGCTGTCAAGATTCTGTTGCGATGAGAGGACTTGCCTGCTTAGAGAGACAACTCTTTCACCTTTTAAAATCCATTTTCCATGCTCTAAGATGGTAGAACTCAAACACTGCTTGCTCCTTAGCCAAATTGACTTTGAGTTTGCTTTCTGAGAGGTAGAGATATTTGCCTGACAGTTTATAGTGCTAGAACAAATCTTAAGTCCCATTTAGCGGTTAATGATTTTAAATTTCCACAGTATTCTGAATGCAGTTAGGGTAGTCCAGGCTTTTGTGTATGACAATGCCATTTTTTTTATTGGAAGTATGTATATGTTTAACTTACTATCTTCTGTTGTATGTAATACTCCTTACTGAACGAGAACATCAGAAATTGTCGTCATAGAGCCAATAGGCAGCTTTCAAAATTCGGATTATTTTCACTAAACTACTTAAGCAAAAACTAAGTTTGATGAGGTGATAAAATAGTATAAGGGAGAATAAGAACTGTTTCGATTGCTAGTTGAGGCTCTTATTTACAGCAGCTGCTGCAAATGTGGTCCAAGAAAATAACTTCTTGTTGTGATTGCATTTTTCAGTCTTGGAGTTTAAAAATGGCTTCCAGGTATCTTGATCAGAAATTTGCATTTTCTGTATTTTAGTCTTTGTATTGGAGCTCTAATAGCTCTAATTTTGACAGGGTAAAAAGGAGGTTGTATCAAGTAAGAAGTATTTAAGGGATTTGCTGTTATTGCAAAAGCAGAAATACTTTTATCAAAGCTTGCAAAGCTGCCTCAATATTGAGTGGTTTTTAAAATGCTGTTTCTTCACCCACTATCTCTAGCTTGTGTAAGCATGTAGCAGCTACAGTTTTCCCTTACTACTTGTTGTTTTTTCAACCATTACTCAATTAATGAGGAAAATACAGATAAGTTACATCTGCATATTCCTGAGCTTTGTTGTACAATTAGGTGTACATATGTACGTCTACTGGTCTCTGTGGGTTGTCTTCCAACTCTGTTCTGCATATGTATCTACAAAGTAAAGGAATGGAAGATGTAGTTCAGAGTTATGCAGTCATAGTGTATCATAACCTCATTCTTCAGTATTTCAAGTGCTGTCATTTCACTGAGTATAATATTGGATTTAAGACTCATGTGAACAAAAATGGAAGTGGAAAAAATTTTACCTTGTACACCAGAACATCTTATTTCATGACTGATAGAAACACTTCAATAACAGCAGAAGTAATGTTCGTCAGTACAAGAGTTTATTGAGATACAGACTTAGTTCTTTTTTCACAAGTACTTGGCTGTGCATTAAATAACTAGAGTCATTTAGCTGTAAAACAACCCCTTTGTTTTTAATACTATAACAGCACTCTTTATTTTTTTAGCTTACTACGCTATTAAACTTTGTCATAGACCGTATGGATATTAGCTGTATGTATGTAAATATATATGTGAGTGTATACATTTTTGTTTTTACTAGTATGAAGTACTACTCTGTGTACAAGATCATGATGATCCAGCTATTGATGTGTGCAAAAAGCTCCTTGGCAAATACCCAAATGTTGATGCTAGACTGTTTATAGGTAAGCAGTGCAACTTGAAGGTGGGACTCTTACTTCTAAAATGATAGGTCTTCAACTCCATATAGAATACTCTATATGGACTTGAAGATTCCATATGTATATGGACTGGAAGAAATGAATAGTTGTCTTGTTCAGCCCATGTAGCTTCTGTAGCTTAATCTCCAGTTTGCCGTAAAAAGTAAGTTTGTAGTCACAGTCTGTGACAAGAAAACTTTAGGAAGAATGATTTGGGTAACCCCTTGCAATTTTTCCTCCTAATTTTAAAACAACAGTTTAAATCCTGTCTTTGCACTGAACTAAGTGTGCAGGAAGTGACTCAGTGGTGGCTGTATTTGAGCTTGAGGTCCTACAACAATCCTTTTTCATCTGCTTAGACTGTAGGGCTCTTCCTTCACTTTATATTTGAATTAGTGGAGGAGAGGGGTATGAGAACAAGGTAGTAAAATGCAGGGTGTTTTTTTTTCCTCAGATATGAAACAAACTTGACCATGTCTGTCAGCTGGATGTAAAGGAGTGTCTCTCACTCTATTCTGCTCCTTTTTTATTTTTCTGCTGAAATTACTGTAGAATATAACCTTCATAATCATAGTCTTAAGAGATAAATAATGTTTACCTTACAAGAATGTAGTAATAAGCTTTATAGTTCTACTGCTTCTTTAGTTACATTAATCTTATTACCCTGCCATTTTAAGGAAGCATTTGAATGTTTTTTCCTTTTATTTTTATAATGATAAAATATAGAATTGAAGGTATACTTAAAACATAAATACTTTGCATAAAAGTGGACTTTAAGAATTGGTGGGTAAACATTTGCTTTTCTTCAGTTCATATATTTAAGTATTTTGGGTATTGAATCTTAATTCCAAAAAAACCCCATACTTAATTGTGAATGATGTTTGTATTTTTTAGGTGGCAAGAAGGTTGGCATCAACCCCAAGATTAATAACTTAATGCCTGGCTATGAAGTTGCCAAATATGATCTCATATGGATTTGTGATAGTGGAATCAGAGGTAGGTGTGTATGTGCTGACTGCTAAACTGTGCTTATTCACCATAAGCAAGCAGGTTTTGAAGACTATTTTAACTGAGAATATAAGCAGAAGTTAAAGTTAAAAGTCTGAAAAAAATGTTTTCCCTCTAAATAAAAGTTTAACCTCTAATTAAAGGAGAAAATACCTTTTAAAATACTCAAAATAAATATTTGAACTGTTTCCATTTTATTTGTTGTTGGTCATAATAATTGTTAATCACTATTATTATTTTTCTGAAACTGTTCTTATGAGATGCTATGCATCAAAGCATAGGTACTCTTGACATTGGTAATAAAATGAGAATTATTGTGTCTCTGCAGTAATCTGCTAATGACAGAATTGCTCCATAAAATGTTGTTTGTTCATTTGTTACTTAGTAACGCCAGACACACTGACAGATATGGCCAATCAAATGACTGAAAAAGTGGGCTTGGTCCATGGGCTTCCCTATGTTGCAGACAGACAGGGTTTTGCTGCTACTCTTGAACAGGTGAGTACAACGTTGTGTGGGGGTTGTGTTTTATTTTTTTTTTGCTTGCAAAACCTTGCTGAGTGAAGGCTGTATTGTGCCTCTTGTACTTTGTGAGTGAGGAAATGTTTGTTCTCAGCTGCAGTCACACTTCAATCTAAGGGTAACTAGGATAACTTCTAAATGCTTCAGAATTCCTCTGGGGTGCTCTGTCTATTGATTCAATATATAAGTTTACAATACAAACAATAAAGATTACAGGATGCACATTTTGGATTTTATATTTAAAATTAGCAAAAGACTGAAGAGCTGAACTGAAGAGTGCTTAGTCGGAAAAAACTAATTAATTCTATTTTGATGTCTGAAAAGGCACACAAAAATGGCCATGACAAGTCAAAGCTAAGTCCAGCTCACGCAGTGTCTTATTTCCAGCAGTATTTACAAGCAGAGCCTTTGAGGAAAGTAGAACAAAAGCAAGGCTTATATCCTGTTTTCCTCTAATACTGCCTAAACGTTCTGTAATTTTCAGCTGAGAGACTTCCTGAGCAGGAAGCAGACTTGTATATTTACTGATCTTTAATATAATAGTATTTTAGTAAGAACAGATTTCTTACATGAACTTTTCGATTATTTTTTTGAGTCCATATAGATTTGTAACATCTACAACTTTCTTTACCAGGGAGTTCCATAGATCTGTCTGTTACAGGATCCGTATCTGGTTTACTCTGACCCTTGTTCTTCTGTAGTGCTATTTCATATCTTATAATACTTGTAGTGAAAGAGAAAGTGAAAAGCTGATTCCTATCCACCATCTTCATATCACTCATTCTGTCCTATTCTCCCTTTCCCCTTTCTCAGTAAGTTCTCTTTGGTAGAATGAAGAGGTTGAGTTTGCATTTTTTGTTCCTTGTGTCTCAAGGCATGTAGTTTAATCAATTTTTATTTGGAGCTGGTATGTATAAGGCATTTTGGTCTCAAGGTTAACTGATAGGGATGAAAGACAGAAATGTGAGAGATGAAAGTGTGGTGAAATTCAGTACTCCATCATTAGTCTGAGTGAGGGATGCTTTTGTGATTTTTTTTTTTTTCTTTTTTTATGATGCAAAGTCTGAATCTTCTCTTCCAAGAGAAAAGCAGAGAGCTATAGCACAATTTCCCTAGTATTGCTATTTGTTAAAGCAAGAATTACAACTTGCTTCTGTATTCCTGGAAGAGCTTTTTGCCTGCTGATCCAGTGTACTGCAAGATGAGCATGCCTTTTCTTGAATGAGTTACTGTACCATTGTGAAGGCAGTCTACACTAAATAATAGCGAGAGGCACTAGCATTCATTTCCTCTGTTGTTTTGTAGGTCATTCCTAGTTTTAAGTTGCTGAATCTTGTAAGAAGGTTTGCTCGCAGTCTGAATTTTTTCTTCACTGTTTTTACTTGCAAGTGTGCTAAGTAAACAAATTTCCCATGCTTCTGTAGAACCATATAGTAAGTTTCTAAGAACATGTATGCGGGAATGCAGTTAATTTGCACAAGAGTAAGGAGAGAACATGTCTGTCAGTTAGCACCACATAATATATTAATCCTAGTGATTAGTCTGTTACTTAATAGATTTTTAATACATTTATTCCCTGAGAAAAAAACTCAGTAAATTAGAAATTAAATACAAAATTAAGTGCAGTAGTTCAGTATGTGGATTTAAAACCTGCTTATAGATTTGCAAAAACACAGCCAATATCACCAATAGATTTCTCAGATTTGGTGATACACTAGATTTCTTAGAATGGTACTAAAGGTCTTTCCAAATACACCACCATAATTGGCCACATCTAGTGCTTTTTACCTTTCATATGTTTTCAGAGGAAAAGGTTGTCAGTGTAGTACTTACATACAGAGCTTTAAATGCCTTTTCTTCTTTTGGCAGGTCTATTTTGGAACTTCACATCCAAGGTCATATATTTCAGCCAACTTAACTGGCTTTAAGTGTGTAACAGGAATGTCATGCTTGATGAGGAAGGATGTCTTAGACCAAGCTGGAGGACTGATAGCTTTTGCACAGTATATTGCTGAAGATTACTTTATGGCCAAAGCTATAGCTGACCGGTAAGATGACTCTGAAGTAAGCTTATTGCCTTAAGTGTAGTTTAAATCTTCCTTTTTGTTTACTTTTTGGGTTTTTTAAAACATGTGGCACATACTGTAACTATAGGTGTTCATGTCAGCTTCACACATATGTAGCAACCATGTTAATGACATGTGCTTCGTCCTATCAGTATAGTTCTTTAGAAATAATTGAGCCATATCATTGTCAATTCCTTTAGAGAAAAGTTTCAGAACTTGGTTTAAGTATTTGGTTTTTTCCAAAGAAGAGTCTTGATAAAATACTTTTCTTTTTTTTGCTTACACCCATTGTAATAATACAGCACACGTGCCAAAGAAACTTCTCAAACCTAATAAAATTCTTGCGTGTTTGTTATCTAGTTGGTTTTTGCATCTCTTATTTGCACATTTTTATAATAACAAATTCCTTTTTCAGGGGCTGGAAATTTGCGATGGCCACACAAGTTGCAATGCAAAACTCTGGTTCATATTCTATTTCTCAGTTTCAGTCCAGAATGATCAGGTAGGATTTTGGTCTTTACTTCCTCTCCCACCCATCCCTTCCCCCTTCTTCTGATGGGCACTACCTGATAACGAGAGGGAATGTATTTTCTGAGCTAATTTGATCTAATGCCCAGTGTGCTAAAGTTCAGTTCACAGCTTGATGCATGCTTCTTTGTTAGTGCTGGGAGAGAGGCACTGACTTTCCACAGAAGTATGACTGATACAAGTATTAAAAAAAAAAATTATAATGCCGCTGCCCTTAGTACCTTTTAAATGCTATCCATAGCATCTTTGAAAGGGAGGTTTTTTGCAGTATCTTATTTGGAGGTGTAAATTTAAATGAGATGAACATTTTAGAAAATACCGTGTGGCTCATTTGCTGAGGTGGGGGAGGAGGATGTAATGAATAATGCAAAGTCAAAACTGATTTGTTTGTCTTTTCTAGGTGGGCCAAACTACGAATTAATATGTTGCCTGCCACAATAATTTGTGAGCCAATCTCAGAGTGCTTTGTTGCCAGTCTGGTTATTGGATGGGCAGCTCATCATGTGTTTAGATGGGATATAATGGTATTTTTCATGTGTCACTGCTTGGCATGGTTTATATTTGACTACATTCAACTAAAAGGTGTTCAGGTATGTAATTTTGTTTTCCAGGGGCTTACAAAAGTTATTATTGCCATCGACTTTAGTGAAAAGCTAAGCTTAATTACAGCCATACAGTAATTCTCTTGACATGCAGGAAATAACAGGTCCAATCCTGTTACTTCTCAGTCTTCCAGCTTCCATTATAGTAGCATGAAAAGGAGTAAGTGGTTTTGGTTGTAATTTTGTATTCTACATGCACTTGCTTCTGACTAGGCTCTGAAAGTTTAACTATCCCCTTAATCAATATTCATGTTTCAAATCTGGTCTACCTGGGCATATGCAAAAATGTTAAGCTCTTTTGACAGTACAAGAACAGAAGCTTTGTGGGATTTTCTTTTGTGTGTGTGGAGTTATTATTTTATTTTATTTGTCACTTTGTCTTATATTTATTGAGGTGTCTATGTACTCATACATACATTTTTCACTTCATTTTGTTAATAATGGACAGGGAGAACAGCTGTAACCTACTTCCAAGGCCTCAAAAAACTTTTGATACAGAAAGCTGCCACAAATAAGAGCAGCATTTGTTCTCCTAATGCTGTAGAAAATACTAAATATGGGTAATTGTATCTTGAACAAGAAAATAATTCTAGTGTTTTAATGAAGGATGCTAGTGATATGTAAATCTGCATAGTAAGCTTTATAAGACATTTATCTGCAAAAAAGGTTTTAATGTACTTTAAAATTTCTCTTGAATTATCAGTATGATTAAATACCTTGCTTTTTATTTATTCTAGGGTGGTGCTCTGTGTTTTTCAAAACTTGATTATGCAGTAGCTTGGTTCATCAGAGAATCCATGACAATTTATATTTTCCTATCTGCTTTGTGGGACCCCACTATTAGCTGGAGGACAGGACGCTACAGATTACGTTGTGGAGGCACTGCAGAAGAAATTATTGATGTATAGCCACACGTTTGTAACTGTGAATGTCAAAAAGAGAAGGGGGAAAGAAAAGTATTAGAAACTGTTTATATACTGTCAAGAAAATCTACCTTCATTAGTTTTATTACTTGTATGTTTGGTATCTGTTCTTTAATTTATTTTTGCATGGCACTTGCATCTGTGAAAATACATCTGTAGTCTTGGCCAAATGGTACCTTCCTCCTATATAGAAATAAAAATAGGGAGAATTGGTCCTGACATCTACTTTCTATTTAAATGCTCTGCAGTAGACTTTTTTTTTGAAAACAAATATCCTCCAGGATATGAATAGCTTCTTACTCCTTGGTGTGCTAGGCTAGTGAATCTAGGGTTCACATAGCTATTTTCCAGCTGGATTGCACAAGGCTGTACCTAATAAAATCACAGAGGTACAACTGATTTTTGTTTTATCCCACTAAACTGAGCTAGTAGTGGGACCTTGGGAAAGAAGCTCTGAAATGTTTTATGCCTACCTCTTGTAGTTGCTGCAGAACAATATGAATAGAAAGAGTAAACCGCTTTGCAAAAACAAACTAAAGTAAACCTAGAGTCTTGTGTTTATATGTATATAGGGAATATTTTAATCATTGCAGTAACCAAAAGTGGACTGAGTTTGATAGGAATGAGTTGGAAGGATTTACTGGTCAGGCATGTATTGTGGGCATCTTTTGGCCAAGCCTGATCTGGTTCTGTCTTGAACCTTGTTAAGCACTGTGCTGTAACTAGCCAAGGTGATCCCCTCAGTACTTCCATCCTTTTTTAAGGGGCGTTTGTTTTTCCCCTGTGAGTGAATGCTTTCATGCTGGGGGGGGTGGGGAGTGTTGGGTGTGTGTGTGGGACCTAGTAGGGGGTAGAAGGGAGCAGAAATACATTTCAGAAATGTTTCACACATGAGCTATTTTCTTACACAATGTCTTAAGAATGTAATTTCATGATGCAGGTATTTAATATCTTTTTAAAGTGAACATACATACCTATACTAGTCATGATTAAGTATTTAATTGCAGTAGATATTGTGATTATATTAAAGGGCCGAGTGAGTTTGCTGTTACTGATTAAAACTGTAGTCTTAATTTAGATATCAAACTAAGTTTACTCTAGGCTGTTTGCCTGTTAGTCTAGCCTTTAAATTGGACTTCTGTATTCCAGTGGTATGACTAAAAGGACTAGATTATAATGCATGCCATGGTTTTCCCCTCTCTGTTCCCTGTAGCTTGGTTTTCAACGTCATTGTGAAACTTCCTAATTTGTGGTGAACTGGACTTGTTTTCTTTGAACACTCTTTAATTAAAAAAAAAAAAAAACACAGCAAAGCTAGAGAAGACTGTTGCATAAGCCTTTTGTTTTCATAATTGTATTTATGCTGCTTTACTTTTCTTTATATGGAATAGCAAATTGTCACCATGAACGTGAGCTGCTAATTAGAAGGTTATGTCAACAAAGCAGCTTTAAAAGTTGGATGATGATGTGTAGCATATTAGCAATAATGACATGTATTTATAAAAATGGACTTTTTACCTTACAATCCCTTACCCATCATATGCTACACAAGTGTAATGTGTATGTATTTGTTGTAAAACATACTCTGGGCCAAGATGCTTCATCCACCTTAATCTCTTTTGCCTTATGGTAACATGGAACTTTTTTAATGGGCATTTCTGTGTGAACAAAGGCTTGTGATGCGTGCTTCATTCTTTTCATGTGAATCAGGAAGAAGCACTTTTCCTGAGGAAAGTTTTACACTGAAACCTAGTCTAGTTGTGACCCACAAAAAAATTCTTTTTTTAGTATTGTTTTTGACATAGTTGACTTTTACTGACAATGTTTGTATCTTCATTTGTTTCATGAAGTTTGATGCCATTCATTGCACTGCTAAAGTGAAGCTTAGCTTGCTACTTAGCTTTATGCTGATTTCTATGCAGGCAATGGAACAGAACCAAAAAAAAAAGGCTGAACAGACTTCCATTTAAAAAACTAGGTGGGGATAATTGTTTAACAGGTGCTTTGGTATTAGTAGAGCCATTTTTGGCTATGAAAAATAAAGCTTCACTTAAGCAAATGGTTTCATTTGGATATTGTTTGGTTGATGATGAAATGGAAACCAACAGTGTCAAATGTTGTAGACAATGCTGCAACAGAACTGTTAAAAGTTATAAACAGCTAATGTAAAGTTATGTTGATCTACAGCTGTGTAGAATACACCATGTTTATTTAAAATAATTGTCCTGTTTTTTCCTTTATTTAAAATAAATTTTGAATACAATCTGTTTCGAGTACTTTTTTTCTTTCTTGAGCAATGCTGTAATGTGACAGCTTTAAGTGTTTATGGCAGTTTTGTTAGATTATATTTCTAATTAGTCTTCACAGCAATAAAGGGATGTACCTTTCTTTTGAGTTTTTTTACAACTGCACCATCTCTTTTGGATTTTATATTTGACTGCAGTTAACTCACGTGCTAAATTGATTTTGAGTTATCCTTAATTTTTAAGAACAACTTCAATGTACAAAAATTTTACAAGTGAACAGCATAGTTCCCTATCTGTTGTAACTAGCCTAGATTCAGATTTTAGAGATTATACCTCTGCGACAAAACGTGTTAACGTTGAAAAGTCATGTTGATCCTTTGCTTTCAGGTACACTAACTAGAAGGTACTCTGAACTTGCTCTGCCATCTAACTTGACTTTTTTTGTCTGTTCCCTACCATTTATGAAGATCATGTGAAACTTAGTAAGAGACTGTGTTCATGAAAGAGTTGTTGGAATCCTGGATGCATGGCATAAGCAAACACTGCTGCAATCACTTGAAAACTGTTTATAGAAACTTAAATGTTCCTGAGTGTATTTTGTGCTCGGTACATTTGCAGCCACACAGCACAATACTTAAATCCTCTTTCTTCAGTCCTTTTTTTTGCTTTCCTGCCTCCTGTCAAATAATGTTGTCGTTTTATTCTGTACTTGCAGTTGAAGTCTTTCTCACTTGAATTCCTTTTGCCACTCTCCTGTTTTCCTGCTGGGTGCTGGCTACCTGCGTTTCCTCTCAAGTCTGTTTTGACAGCTAGAAAAGCTTGTCTCTAACCACCTGTTTTCACAAATCACTTCTGGACTCTGTTTCATTCACTTTAAAAGCTTTTAAGCCTCAAACCTAATTTATGTTCATCTAATTTTTAGGTGGGTTTCAGCTCCAGCTGTTCTTGTGTTGAACTGGTTCCCCAACAGCTCTGATACTGATGATGGCCATAGAGGCTAAGGAAGCCTAAAATTTTATACGGCAAATAGATAACACTTTTAATAGTTATACAAAATCATTTCATCTTATATAGTGTCTTTACTTGTATAAATAAGACTTAGAAGAGAGAATGGCAGTGTATAGAATGGCAGTAATTTCAAACTTAATCCATCTTTTGTATCAGAAAATGGGTTAATTTTGAGCTAGTGGTCAGATTATACTGAATGGTTTACTATTTGGATACTCGGAGTGAATGCATGGGTTTACATAAGGTTTTTTCTTACCTCTTGAACTAAAATCTGTGTCACAGGCAGTACTTAGTGTTATGATGCAGATGAGAACTTCCCTGTGCAAAGTCATCTCTGCTTTTATGTTGGCTTTGGAGAATATGTGCAAGATTCTTAGGTTATTGTAGGACTGAATTGAAATTGAAATCATTGAAATTGAATTGAAATCAGGGTCCTGGGATGTGCTTTTAACAAAAAAAACGCCCATAAAACCAAACCAACCTAAAACACAGCAAACAAACAAAAACCCCCCACCAAACAAAAAGCAAATCAAAAAACCACCACAACCAAAGAAACCACCTACCACAGAACCAAAACCTTGCTGGCTTTGTGTGTCCTGTAGATCCTGAGCCTTCAGAGCTGGACTGCTTGAAAGGTTTTTACCTCTTCTGCACTGCACAAACCATTTTCAATTGCCAGCTATCACACAATTAAGAATAAGTGATAATTCTTATGGTTAAATTCACCACTTTTTGCTTATTTGGCAGGTCCCTAGAGCTTGAACCTTTCAATAAGCAGTTTAATGAAGTGCTTCAAGCCAGTTTAGCCACTGCCAGGTTGTGTCGAAGACTAGTTACCTGTTTCATGTGGAAATTTGCTGCTGACTATGTTGCAAACCTTTGCTGAAAATGTTTCTTTGTAGCAGTTTGTAATGACAGGTGTCTCTGTTTGTGCTGCCTGTATTCACACTTAGCTGAGGTGAAAATAACTAGCCAGCTTAATCCTGTAACCTAAGAGACTAAAAAATGACGTATTTCCAATGCTTTCCAACACAGCTTTTGGAATGCTTTATTTCTTGGATTCTCATCAGATCAAGACTGGAGTGCTGCTTATGTGCGGTTTGTGCTTCTGGGGAGAATATGCTGCTTGTTGATCTGAATCAGATCTAATGATATTTGCCTAATTGTTGGTGTGACTGCAGATGCTCAATTAAGAAGTGCAGACCAGGGAGCCCTGCACTGGAATTTTATGGATTGCTACTTCTTTCTATCTCATCCCTCCACACATTCCCCCGACACTTTTTCCCAGTTCCAGACAGGAAGGAAGGGCCTCAGCCCAACCCATGTGCCAGCTGGAATTAATGGCCATTTTATACGTAGCCAATTTGTGGGTGAATAGGAGAGGTCAGGCTCATGTGCCTGTGCAGGAAGCCAGTAAGCTCACTGGGAGCACAAAGCAGGAGCTGTCAAAAGAAATCTCTTCACTGGGCTTTGACATGAAGTGAATTACTATTCTTGACTTTATCATTGCATTCTCTGGGCCTGTGTTAAACTTAGACCTGGTCACAGGGTAGAAGTGAGCTCAAGCCAATTTAAAGCTCTGCTAGCCCTTCCCTCTGCCTTTACTGTATGATGAATAGCTTTTCTTCCTTTAAAGCTTGCCTGGTGCCTGGAATAGTGTATTTTTACATGTTCAACAGTAACTTATTTCTGGTGGCAATAACTTTGCTCTTTCTCTGATACCAAAATGCTGGGATAGGTGCTGAGACAACAGCAGGCCTGTAGACTACGCATGCAAAATGCAGTAACATATTCAAAAGTGACTTTCTAAACCTATAGAAGTGAGAAAATAGAAAGAAACTACGAAGCCTTTGGGGGAATCTGTACATACAATTTTTGGTTTTCTATTGCATATACACACACTACATAGATAAAGGTATATGTGCATACATTTCCTATGTGTGAACTTTTACATATAGATAGATATATATGTACTAATGCCAAAATAAAACCTGGTAAGAAGCCTTGAATTTGACAAATCTGTTCTTTCTCTAAGTGGACCATACAGGTAAAATAATGATTTGCTAGTATAAAAAGCCAGCAGCACAAAGTTAAATAAACCATAAGCCACTGGACCTAGTATCCCGTTCCAGTTTACATCCCAGTAAGAAGACAGACGAAAGCTCAAAACCTGTCATTTTCTTCCTGCACTCTTTACTTAAAAGCTTGAACAATGTTTTATTCATCGAGGCTTTTGCATCTTCATCTAGGCTTTTGCATTTTTCACTGAGAAAAAATTCAGAGACTCTGTTTCCTTAGCTGGCAGCCCCCAAATCTGAAGAAGGCAAGGCACATAGTTTTGTCACTTGCCTCCTTTCTGTTCAGTTTCATTGGCTTCTGCTCTTCCCTTTTGGTGCAACTGTTTTGTTCCTGAGGATCTTTATAAAGGAGTTTTCCCAAGAAGAGAAACATGTGGGAAGGAGAAAACAGCAGTGAGAGGTAGAACTAGTGAATGCAGTGTTAAATTTGCCTGTGACTAATGCTCTAGAATGAAGTATGGGCAAATCTGGCTGCTTTTGCAACATACTGGGTAACAAGGGAGAATAAAAGAGGTGAAACTTTAGAGAGATTCTTTAAGAGTTTTTAAGAATCCTTGCTTAGAGAGAGGCTGGAGACCTCTGAGATATTCCTGAAGGGTAGGTCTCTAGAATAAGCCTGTTTCTGTGAATTTTATGGGGCTTTCAGCATGATCTTTTTAAGGGTTACGTTGTATGGGTGGAAAAGGAGGAAAGCATCTTAGCAGGGATTACAGCCCACTCTGCAAGACATGGTAACTTGCACCTGTTCTGTCTGGATTACAGACCACTCAAAGGCCACCTTATTTTGGCTTCCCGTGTCTTGAGGCATTCAGCTTGCCCTCCTGCAGATGATTTGTAGGATAGGGACAACTTGTCGCCGTTGGGCCATTGGCTGAATGGGGAGGGAGCTCCAGCTGGAGCATGCAGGTTTGGACTTCCCCCATGTTTGGGAATGTCTGTAGCCATGGACTTTATCTGAGATGAGAATGTTAACTCTCAGATGGTATGGTATGGTGATGACTGCACCATGAAGGGTCTCTGCTGATGCTATGGGACTGGGAAGTCTAAAAACACACAGCATGTCAAGCAGGGAGAAGGGAGACATTAGAAGGAGTGTTGCTCTGTAAGTACTACACTGGTGGTATGAACTAAGAACCCTCTTACTAGAACTTAAAATCTTAGGCTTAAAATGTTGATGTGTTTCAGGCATTCTCCTGCAGTGGTGCGTGCACATGAATGTGAAGTGTATCTTGTCTGTATGCGGGCTGACACAAACAGTGATCACAGTGCGTCAGCAATGTGCTAACTCTGCTCAGAGTCAACAGTCATATTTGACATTCATATATTTGTGTACATAAAAACAATCTTTCTGCAGCCAGAATACAGCTGCATAATATTTTTGTGCTTTCCCTGTTGAACAGATAGCTTTTGTATGCAACAGGTGATGACTAAAGAGATCGTTTTGTTTAGTTTAAAAACATAGCTGAAATTAACATCAGAAGTAAAACTTGGCATTTCCAGATCTCTGTCCAGTGATTAACAGAGAAGCTGGTGCATTTCTGCCTCAGGCACTCCATTGCTGTTGAACAGTGGACTCATTCTTTATGAACATATAAAGTAATAAACCAAGTCTATACAACAAAGGGCTGCACTTGTCCATAGTCTGTCTCAAGGCTGGTTTTTGTGGGATCACAGCAAAGTAGCCTATGGCCAGCAGCAGAGTTATGCCAAGAGGCCATGTACCCATTGGGTTTTCAGTGTCAAAATGCTACAGGTATCCAGGGGAAACTGCCCTTCAAGTCCTTCAAATGGCTGGCATGGGTGGTGATAGCTGTTTTGCAGGATCACAGAAGCCAGTTTTCTGGCCACAAAATTATGCTATTTTGCGCTGCATGAGTAGGTAGCATTTCCTGCTGTTGTTTCAATCCTAAACACAGATTATGTCCTAAAGGAAAGTATCTTAGAGAATAAAGGAGCCGTTTTTACTAAAGTTTTTTTTCCTCCTCTAAAATCCTGTAGCTTTCTCCTCTAAAAAAGCATCATGGACTTTGTCTGATTTATAACTCCCAACATCATGGGGTATTTTTCCCCTTCTAGGCTGTGAAATGTTTTGAGCTTCTCAGTTCCCAGGAAGTGGATGTTGTCATAAATAGGCTGGACACAGTTTTCTTTGGTTTTCCAGGTGGGAGATGGCAAGTGTCTGAAGGGCCTGAAGCTCTACCATTTCAGTACTCTGCTGCCTTCATCTGGTTTGCACTGTGGCCACTTCTGATGTCTGCTGCACCTGTGAGAGCCATTTGCTCCCATTGCAACACTGCAGTCAGTGGATAAATATGTTTCCTCCTGCCATAGGAAATTTACCATCTCCTCCCTGCTGTTAGCAACGGATAAAAATCAGAGGGCACTAAAGGCCACACTCAGTTCCAGGTTGGAGAACTTTATCTCCACGTACTACGGTGCAGATGGTGTAAGTCTGATACACTGATGCTTGGCAGTCACTTTTTGGGAACTGGTTCCTGCCAAGGTGGTAATAAAAGGGGGGAAAAAAGAGGTATTTGCTTAGCATTTATTTAGCGATAAATAATACATTGTTTGAAAAGTCTTGCTGTAGTATTCCTGTTAAAAAACAGTCCTTGCTACACATCTCCTAAAAAATATTTCCAGTTTCTGGGCTCTTCTCTATACTTAGCTGAAGCCTATTATTTTGCAGGGAGAAAGCTGCATCAGTACTCACTTGATTTTGATCAGATCAACTAAATCACAGATGTCCACTTTCCTTTGTGCGACCAGCTGATAGATCCTTAAATTTTTTTCCTGTATGGTCTACTTAAGTCCTTTTGTGATGAGCTTGCTTTGCTTAGTTACTATCTTTGTGTCCTTTAGAAGTACTCTACAGATAGCCACAAGTCCACAGGCAATGAATCAGAAGACACTAGTCTAAGAAAACTTTGTGTGACAAATTTCTACTTCCCACCAGAGAGGGTCTGTGCTACCACAAGGATCTCCTCAGTGAAAGTGAGTGTTGGATTTTTCAGTAGAAGATAGGTAATCACCGCTGCTGCAAACAGCACCAAACAGTCCACTATGAGCATTCTTGCAGCACAGGAGCTTCTTGCCCCCCAGTCCATTCAAGACTGGATGTGTGAGCTGCTGTCAGGGAGCTGTACTGCAGTGCTCCCCACAAAGAATTAAGTGTTAGTCTTGGACTCACAGAGCATCTGAGGTTGGAAGTGAGCTCTGGAGACCTAGTCCAGCCCCCCTGCTCAAAGCAGGGTCAGCTAGAGCAGGTCGTTCAGGACTGGCTCAGGATTTTGAGCATGCGTAAAATAACTGTCTGGCCATCCTGTGCATCCACTCTCATAGCAAAAGTATTTCAGAAAGTTCGAAAGCAATCTCCTGTGTTTCAGTTTGTGCCTGTTGTTTCTAATCCTGGCACTGTGCACCATTGTCCCAATCTGCTTTACCCTCATCAGGTATTTGTACATGCAGATAAGATGCCCTTGAGCTTTCTCTTCTCCACACTGAGCAGTCCCATCTCTCTCAGCTTCTCCTCATATGTCAGATTTTTCAGTTCCTTCATCACGCTTGTGACATTCCCACAGACTTGCTCAAGTTGTGACCTCACCAGTGCTGAGTAGTGGGGAAGGATCCCATTCCTCAACCAGCTGTCATCGCTCCTTTCCGTGCAGCCCAAGACACCATTTGCCTTCTCTGTGGCAAGGGCATGCTGCTGGCTCAAGTTCAAGTTTGTGTCCATGAGGACCTTCAGATCCTTTTCTACCAAGCTACTTTCCAGACCGTCAGCCCCCAGGCTCCGGCTGTTCCCTTCTGGGTTCAGGATTTTAAACTCCTCCTTGCTGAACTTCATGAAGTTCCTGTTGGCCGACTTCTTCAGCCAGACCAGGTCCCTCTGGATGACAGCATGAGCTCCTGGCTGTCGTATGTACATTAGCATGGTGCAAAAAGGGATCATGAATCTGGAGCTATTTTACTTCAGTATAAATAGGAAAAAAATTCTATTAATCTAAACTAACAGCAAAATACATACTTCTCGGTCTGTAATGGAAACAATGCAAATGGATTACTGATAGTAATCATTGGCTCTGACTACTGGCTGTATCACTAATTCCTGAGATAACTGGGTGAAAAAAGAAAATAAATGAGTTTTGTTAATCCTTGATATAAGCATCTGGGCACAGCTTGAGTACCTTCATTGCTTATTGGATATGAGTCATCTTGTCTGGGTGAGGGAATCAACTACTTGTCCTTCACAAGCATTACTCTTAGCCGTGCCTCCAGTCTCTCTGCCAGGTTTCCCCCTTCACCTGCCCAATCTTTCCAGTGCCAATATCTTACTTCTAGGTTTCCCATTGCTGTTGTCTTACCTCTAGGTTTGCTCTCTCTGATCTTCCTTCCCGTTTCTTCCCACCCAGTCAGGTACAGATGCAGGCTGCCGCTCCCTGCCCAGCAACACATCCACGTGAGTGGGCTGTGTTTCCACATCTCTGTGCCTGGTACAGGACTGACATGGCTCTCTCCACCTTTGCTCTTCTCCATTTCTAGGAGGCACCAGTTCACACAGAAGCCAACCATGGATGTGTTGCTGGTGTGCATCCTCTTGGAGGACTTGCATGTGGAATGAACCTGCTCCATCCTGGAGGACAAATGCAGAGGCAGCCATGGTGCCTTGATGGCCACCATCCTGGTGATCACCAGTCAGTCTGTCCCACTGCTTCCATGCCTGGGGGGATGGTGAGCAGTGGGAATGGGCAGCACATTGTGCTGGTGGGTGTAGCATGGCTTTCAGCTGAGCTTAGGGTGCCTCCAGCATCTCTGCCAGAACCCATTGCTTAAAACCTAGTAGGTGTAGTCAGGAATGGCTGGAATGGGGTCCTGGATGCTCCAGAGATGCTTTGAAGAAGGGTAAAACAAAGGATTGAGCTGCTGTCTTCCACGTTGTGTTTTTGTCTGGTTACTCTGGCACCCAGAAAGATGGTGCAAGGAGATGCAGTGTGTCCAGCACCTAACGTATGTCCCTGAAAAATGCAACTCTCTTAGCTTAGACAAACAAATGTGCTGGTCCTCCAGAGGCTGTGGGCTCCTGAGCTTGACAAGGCACTGCAAGTTGTAGGCCTTGAAACACATCCTTCACAGCAGAAATTGGAGCATCTGCCACAATCCAGGCACAAGTGTAGTTGGACACAGGCCGTGGTAGTCAGTCAGTCACTGAATGTACATCCATTGCGCTGGCTGCAGGGATTGATAAACTCTTTGCAAATCTGTTTCAGCAAACTAAATCCAGTTGCAAAGTAGGGGAAGTGGTCAGGTTTGGGCCTGGGGGAGTTTTGGGGTGAATTTTTTTGTTTGTGTATTTGTTTGTTGCTTTAAAGTTGGAAGAGCCCAGTGAAGGGTCTGGTGGCTGGCAGAGGGAAGGAACTGCAGCATGCAACACCGGAATAAGCTGCCGCAGGCTGACACCCCCAGACAGCAATGCGTTTAATGGCTTTGCACAGATTTCAGTGCACATGCTGGGTTTTGCATGTTGAGTTAAGTGACTTAGGTTCTATGACTGGCCATTAAAGCAGCAGCTTAGTCATAAAATGTATTAAGCTGTGGGAATTTGAGTTGCGTATTGGATTAGTTTTAGCTTTAAGCCAGCTAAGCAACATTAACCCTGTGCGTGTTTTGTCTATAGGCAACTTTCAAACTAAATGTATTTACTTTCATATTAATAACTAATTTGTATTCTTTAGTCGATGTATTTCATATAAATTTAAATAAATATAAGGTGTGATTGCTTAATCATAAGTTTTGCATGTAAATAGAAAAAAAAAAAGAAAATGTGGTCTTAATAAACTTCCTCCCCTTTATTTTATATTAAATATATGACCTTTCTATTTCAGTAAATCAAAAAATGGTAGATTTCCATGCTTACCTGTGTGCTGTCTGGGTGTGTTTGCATTCCTACTTGCTAAAAAGACCTTTTTTTCAAAGACAGTATTCTTTCAGCAGGGTACCAGATATTACAGAAATATAAACAGACCAGTTCTTAGCTTTGAATTTTTCCACCAGGTGATGCGTCCTATTCCTGAGAAGCTTTATTATTTGTCTAGCAGCTACAGGGTTGGATTCCTCATTGTCTTCATTTGTTCCAGTGTGAAAGAGAGGGAAAGAGTATAAAATGCTGCCGTTTTGAAATCTAGTACCTTCCACACTCTTTATTTTGGTTTGGCTGACATAATGGTGCATAAGGCAGTGGATACATCCTCTTTGTGACTTGTTTGAATGGCTGTAGTGGTGTTTGCCAGCAGTGTTATTTGGAATTAGTCTTTTTTAGCTATTATTGCTGTTTCCTAACGAATGTCTTATTGACACTAGCCTTTTTAGGTCTCTTTTTTAGCAAACGTTTCCTCCAGATTTACATAATTTTGTGTGTGTACCTCAGACTTGCTCTTTCAGGCCATGTTCCCTGCTCAGCAGAGAGCACAAAGTTTTGTGTCTGTCCTGACAAAGTGATGCATAGAAAGTGACAAGCTGATGAAGTTGGACAAAGCCGCTGGACATTGCCACAGGAGGAGATGAACATTGTTTTCTTGGAAATACATGTGGCAAAATCCTACACACCTACCACGGCATGGCATTCATGCCTGGGACAAAGGGTAGCGAGCAAACCTTGCTGTGGTATTTGCTGTGTACTCACAGAGGTGGCTGCACCCTGGAACAGCAGGGACCAGGCTCAGGACCTTGAGGCTTCACTGATGTGTAAGTAAAGGCTGTGAAGACCCAGAGCCTCCTCTGTGCATCATCACAACGCATGAGGTGTAACTTCCTCCTAATCTCCAATCTCAGAACCATAACCTGAGCCAGTGCAGACTGAAGGTGAGTGCTTTTAACCCATGCCAGGTATTATGCTGTTTTTCTTCTAGGCTGTTTTTAGTATTATTTTTATTGTGGGTATTTGCTTGTGATCCCCATGAAAGGATTTTGAATTAGCTTTTGGACTTAGATGTACTTTGCAGATAGCACTGTTCTCTTGCCTATTTCTTGCATTGTTTCTTTGGTGACTGAACAGCTCAGTGATGTGGTAAAGTTTTCGGAAAGCCTGCTCCGGTATCTCTGCATGCTGCTGTTTTTCTCATTAGCAGCCCTTTCCCTGTTCAGCCAATAGCACAGCCCCGATGCTCTGTGTATGCTTTTGCTAAGAGCCAAGCTTGGGAAGTGGAGCCTGTGGGACATGTGGTGCCGTGGCCACTGTGGTTCTGGGGACAAGGGAGTTGCTGAGCGGCTGGTAGAGTGTGTATTTTGGGCAGCCCAGGGCAAACAGCCATTCCTCAGGTGTGCTGCTTCCATGTTTAACTAACTGTATGTAAACCTTGAGCAATCTGAAAACGAGAAATCATGGCCACAGGTTGTGCAAACCTGTAATCAGTGCCAATTACACTGAGCCAGAGGCAGGTCTGATGCCTTCTGCTGGTTTTAAGTTATTCATCCTTCCCAACTTCCTTCCCTAAGAGATGACTGTCCCAGAGTGTGGCTCCTTCTGCTGCCAACAGACAGACTTGACTTGGCACCAGGATCAGGCCTCTACTGGGGAAATAGCTCCTTCACTTAGAGGGGGTGCAACCATCTGGACCACTTCTGACTGAGCTAGGGTGGATGGGACAACATTATACACACAGTTAGCCACAAACTTC
Source organism: Eulacestoma nigropectus (assembly GCA_013397775.1). Taxonomy (NCBI): domain Eukaryota; kingdom Metazoa; phylum Chordata; class Aves; order Passeriformes; genus Eulacestoma; species Eulacestoma nigropectus. The sequence goes on from VZTE01001599.1 coordinate 163,243, forward strand.
CTACTGTGGCAGTCCGGAGGCTTCTGTGGGCTGAAGCTGGGGGAACAGACTTTAAGGCAAATTCAGAGAAAGACAAGGAGGGTGGATGGAGACGGGAGGGCCCCTTTCTCACTCCTAAAACTGTGTGTTCCTCTTCCCCTTTCTGGGGCTGGGAGGATATTCTTATGAGTCCTCATTCAACCCTGCTGTAGTTACCACTGTACAGGGAAGCAGAGTTGAGTGGCTCCCTGCAGCATCCCTCTCCATCAGCAATGCCATTGAAAATGATAGTCAGCATAATCCATTTTCCCTCGTGGCACTGCACAGGTCGAGCCTCTGCTGTGGCCCATGGAGTGGATTTTGCTGCTGTGCTCTCATGCTGGAGGAGGGAGTACAAAGAGGCAGAAGTGGCAGAGTTGGCACAGTTGCCATGTGCAGCTGGTGCTGCTGGTGCAAAAGGTGCTGCTAGCCCTGTTGTGTCCTTGAGAACCAGTGTCGAGGTTGTATAATTAGGTTTCCATTTCTCCAAGGAGCTGATGCTGCTGAAGTCTCTTTGCTACCCAAGAGATGCCAATTCAGCACGAGGTCCCCACAGCCTGTGCAGCCCAGCCCTCTGAGATGCATCAGGGGGTCCTGCATGTCCCTGCAAAGTCCAGGCATCACCTTCAGGATTGTGGGGCAGCCTGAAGGAGGTGTGGGCAACACTTGTGAGGTGAGCTGTTGCCTAAAAATTTTGCTGAGTCCGGAGTGCAGACAGAGCCAGCTGCCTTGTGTTCGTGCAGAGGGCAGGACCCTGGAGGTAAAGGTTGGGACCAACTTGTATCCTTGGATCAGACAGTACCCTGTTCCTTATTCTGTGTGCACAGCTAACCTGTGGCTAGCTCCAGTCATCTAGGGGCATGAAACGGGGACCTCTGCAGCTTTTATAGCTACCAGTGGTGCTGCACTGCCCAGGGCCCCATCTGTGGTGCAGCATGCTCCCAAAACCGGGTACCCACTCTCCAGAGCTGATGGTGGATGGGCCTCTCCTACCGAGGGGAGTAAATCTATTAGTCACCCTCATGAAAGCTCTCTTCACTTTTTTGTGCTCTTGGAAGTTTCTGCTCTGAGGTCAGGCAGGGGAAACCAGCAACCTCGCCTCACAGCAAATGGTGCCGTGGCACTGCACAGCAGTGCTAGTTATTCAGTTGGCACAGGCTGAATACCACAGAGGTCTATTTTGCTTGTTCTTGGTTTTTAATTTTTTCACAAAGGAAGAAGGTAATGCAATTTCCAGAATATGGGGCTTTCTGAAGCATACTGCAGAGAGTGCGGCTTATAGCAGTAATACAAGATCCGGCAGTGCTGCCACTTAGGAGAAGCACATTAACAACCTCCTCTGCCTAGCTGCTCTTGTTGTGTACACATTACTCATCACCTCCTTGCCGTCTGGATAGGAACTAGCAATACCTAGCAGATTAATCCAACCCATTGCCAGATAGCGTATCTGTTTTGTGCAAGTCCAGTTCCTCTAAAGCTCAGTATGTCTCCAGAGAAGTGACAAGAACTTGTAATCCCTGACACTGAAGAGAAGGTTCACCCCTCTCTGGAGCTGTTGATCAGCTTGCAGGTTTTCTCAGACATTGCAGACTTGCATTTTGGAGCATGAAAACTGTTTGCAAATGCCAGAAGAAATAGCCAGTTATCAGCACTAGGAGAGACAGTGTTTGACTACAGACTGGAACTCAGTTGTGTTTTCCCAGGGTATCAAAGGACTGGCACCTGGAGGGCAACACCTCACATCCCAGCAAGCTGCTGATTATCAGAAGAGGGTTAAAGACCAGTAAACTCATGTGCACATGAGCAGTGTCCCAGAGCCATTTTCACTCACAGATAGCAATGCTATGAGATAGACCTTCTGTCAGTGGGCAAACGTATTGCTGGCCCATCCCTGATTTACCTTCTGAACCAAGGAGCCAAGGGGTCTAGCAATAAGTTTGTCAACCCCCGCAACAGTCAGCCAGGACAAACAGGCCAATATTTGCTCAGCATCGGAGGTTTCTACTGTCATAGCAGACTGTTTTTGCTGCTCAGCCAGGCAGAATGGCTAAACTCAGGTCCCCTCCATTGTAAAGGCCTGATAAAGGAGTGGAAGGTCGGACCTGAGGCTCCAGTAAAAAGTAAAATAGCTCTCTAAACAGGGAGACTGACTGATATAAATTGGTGTGAGTCTGTGGCTGGTCGTCACTGTTGCCTGCTGGATTTCTCTTTCACCAGTAGCACTGATGGATTTCACCTTGCTGAATAGAATAGAAACAACAGAAGAAAGAAGAGAGAAAGGAAACAACATAGTCTTTCTGAGAAAGGAAGCAGCCTCCACAGGTGTCACTTTAGTGCCATTTGTCTTCAAACACTCCTTGGCCTCTTCCTACCAGTTTTACAGTGTGGTGAGTCATCAATGAAAGCTTTGTGCAAGGAATAAAAGTAGTAAGTGTGTGGAATATGCAGGCATGGAAGCTACCTGCAGTGTGATTCCTTTAGTTGAGATAATTTTAGAAGAAAATCGTTTCAAAAAAATGTTTCTGCTTATGCACTGTGAAAAAAAAAAAAAAAGGCAGAAAGGAAAGAGAGAAAAAAGGAAAAAGCTTCTAAAGCCTGGAACTTCTGCATGAAATCAGATCTGCTTGAAATCAGTCAAAAAACTTTGGATTGCAGCCCAAAAGGAAACTCTTACATACTGGTGCATAGCAATGACCTGGGACAGGCCTGTGGAACAAGGCTTAACAATTCTGTGTGGTAGAGGGGCCTTTCACAAAAAAACTTCCTGAGAGGAGTCATGTGCCAAGCCAAAATACCTCTGGCTGTGGTTGCACTGCGGATTTTGTTCAGCATTTACTATGAAAAACCTGGGCACGTTGAAAGAAGATCTTGGCAATTCTTGCTCCTATCTCTTCCGCACTGTGAATAGTCACACTGTTGGCAGCCGTCACCATGCGGAAACTGGCCCTTTAGTTTGTGCTGCAAATGGTGACAGAGTGTGCTTTTCTCTTGCCACCCCACTCTGGACAAGACCACTTCAGGCAGACAGAGCTAGGCTCCATCAAACAGCCTAGTTTTTTTTGCAGAAAGGCCTCTGTGGCACCAAATGGGCTGTATGGGGACAGGCAGGCAGCCTGCCCTTTTTCTGCATCAGCACGTCCTTGCAAACTGCTCTCGTATATTTGTATGTCATAGCTTGCTTGTGGGCAGTGCCTACAGAAAAAATTGTAGGTGGTACAATTTCCTAATGGTGCAACCATCATAACATTGGTGACCTGAGACGCCTCAGTATAGAAATGGAATGTTAGTATTTCTGTCTGCATGTCAAATCACAGTTGTGTTTTTGCCGGTTCATAAGAGAGGAAATACTTTTTCTTCCTGTGAAGTAATGAGCATGAACAAAAATCAATGCAGTAAGTAATTTAACAAATGGTTTCACTTTAAAAGAGAAACAAAAGCATATCTATTTTGGAGAGAAGTTGGTAAAGCTAGAAGTCCTGAAATTTCCTATTTTCCTCACCTCCCTCCAAAGGCCCAAGCAAAGACAAAGCACCAAAGGAAAACTTTCTGGCCCTGGGGAGTTAAAAAACTGTTTCTGGAAAGACCTAGATAGAATTTTGACTTAACAAAGTGCAGAAAATTGCAGTTCTGGAAACACCTTGTAGATCTGCTGGCCAGTGGCTGAGGCTGACTGACATGAGGGGTAGGAAAAATGTGCAGAGGGTGGACCTTGCAGAGTGGGCAAAACCTGTGAGAGGTAGCACTGCGTGGGAAGCCCTTCCCACAGCGCAGCCAGCACCGTGCTTTCCCAAGAAGGGGAAGAAGTGGGCTGCAGCCCTCAAACCCAGGTTGCAAAGATCATTGATCCCTTTGACTACCAGCTTCCAAACTTCTTGCCTTAGAGTCATTGTGCTTTCTGATAAATGCTGAAAAAAGTACTTCCCTTTTTTTTGCTGTTCTTTTTTCCTGTACAAGGCTGTCTGAGGGTGTTCAGAGGCCTCTGTGCTGTGGCGCTGGGCAGCCAGGATGGCTGGAAGTCACTGCTCAGTGGGGCCAGTGTCCAGTCTCTGCCCCATGGCACTTGGGGCACCATGCACAGCAGGTACTGACCCTCCTACCCAGAGAGAGTAAGGACTGTCAGCTTTGGCAGCTTCGGCTCATTGCTGGTCTCATACAGAGGTGTGTGATGCTGCATGTTCTCACATGTCATCTTGTGGCATGTGCTAGAGGAAGGTAACTGGAACATGCACATTTGTTTTCTTGAACTCTTAATATTTTGGATCTACTGAGAGTTTATGCTGGTTTCATAGTTTGAATTGAGTAAAAGTACCAGGTCTTGGGCAAATTACAAATTATGTGGTGTTTGGTAATTGCAAATGGCATAAGCTAGTTGTCCCTGGGCTTGGCCTTCAGAGGGTGGTGCTTGCATATGTCCAGCATGCTCTCAAAGTTAGATAGGACCTGCCTATCCTTGCGCTGGATTTAACACTTTTCTCTGACTTCTAGATTGTCTTTCTGTTTCTTCTTCCTGTGTTATAATATTTATTCTGAATTTTAAGACTATTTCAGATCTTCTAACTGTTTAACATCTTAAAATTCTGGAGGCAGCATACTTTCTAACTTCATATAAAGCCAAATGCATATGTAAACCCATATTTAGGTATTAAGTTTAGGGTATTTTAAGCACAGATAAAGCACTATCCGTGCAAAATAGGTCTTTAAAAAGAGCTTAATCTCTTCTTAGTGGTCCAAATTATGTGACGAAGAAGTCTCTATCATTAGTCTGTCGTAAACGTTTTCCTGTCAAATGGTTAGCACCAAGCTCAAGTAGAGGTTCAGTAGCTGTGAGTGGTGTTTATATCAGTGGACAGTGGGAAAGTGTATTTGTTCATGCCAATGTGCATTTGCATGCAGGACCCAGATGACTGCAAGTGGAAATACCCGGTGCAGAATTCTGAGCCAGGTGTGCTCAGGGTTACCTCGCTCTCCTCCTCTCCCTCACGCAAAGCACAGGCGGGGAGGCTGCTGTTCACTGGTGCTCCCACACACACTCAGCAGAGGAGAGGGGAAAGCCTTAATGGGTTGCTCTTCTTGCAGTGATTTGAGGAGCAGCAGTAGCTGAGGAATCAGTGTCCTGTGTGCAGTCCCCCTGCCACACCGGTCCCCATTATGCCACCCATGGATAAGCCACGCTGGGGAGACTGCTCAAAGGCAGCGTGCAGGACACTCCTCAACAGTTACTCTGTCAGCTCCTTAAGAAAAGATAATTCTCCAGTTCTCTGTTGGGGCTCCCAGGAGAGTCACAGCTGTCCTCCTGCAGCTCAGGCTGTAGTGCTGCCCGTAAAAAACAGCAGAAGAGATGGAACAAAATACAAGTTGAAAGCTGACTCTGGTTTCCTTAGGGTAGCTTGCACAGTTCCTGGGCCTTTCTTTGAATACATCACTGAACACTGATTTCCCCCTCTTTTACCTTCCCTCTCCTCTTCCTCTTTCTATTTTACTTGATCTTCACAGATGTCCTTCATCTTCCACAGGTATGGGAACAGTTCAGAAGTGGTTTATTCCTCATAAAGCACTGCATGACACCCAAAGAGAGAGGGAATTCTGTTTATTTTTGTATATTGTGGTGGGGGGGGGTTAATTTTTATTTTCTCGTTGTCCAGGAAGCATTTGGACAATTCCTTCAGGCACACAGTGTAATTCTTGAGGATAGTCCAGTGCAGGGCTGGGAGTTGGACTCGATGCCAAGGACTACATGCAGACAGCTTCTGAACACCTCCAAGGATGGAGACTCCACCACCTATCTGAGCAACCTGCACTAGCATTCAGTCACTCTCACAGTGACTGTGAAAAGTCTTTCTTGATGTTCAGGCCGAATCTCCTATGTTTCACTCTGTGCTCATTGCCTCCAGTCCTGTCACTGGGAACTGATGGAATGAGCCAGGCTCCATCCTCTTTGCACCCCTCTGTAGGTATTTACATACGTTGCTAATATCCCTCCTGAGCCCACTCTTCTCCATAATGCAGTGTCTGCTCTCTCAGCCTTACCTTTAAATGCTTCAGGCCCTTCGTCATCTTTCTGGACTTACTCTGGTACATCCATGTCTCTTATACAGGAAGCCCAGAAAGAAAAGGTAAAGAAACCTCATGGGAAACCATCAAAAGCCTGAAACAACTGGCAGAGCAGTTGGGACTTTGCCTTTTCTCCTTTCAATCCAGTGAGAGGGATTCAGCTGTGTGAGTTTTTCATTTTGTTTTCAGCCTGCCTCTCTGCTGAGAGTTAAACTTTGCATGTTCGGAAAGTTTCATTCTCAGTGCGCTTTTACCCTTCTATTTGCCAGTAAATTTCAGGTTGTGGTTTCTCTGCCACCCTGCACTGCACTGGTGGTTTTCTGCCTACTAGGCCAGCAGAAAATAAATTAGTGGAAGAAACTTATTGCTCAAGGGCTTCACTTGCTGTAAGTGGGTCTCTGCTTCCGTGAGAAAACCTAGAAGCTTTGCAAATGAAAAGCAAATTGAATACCACTACTGAATGTCACTCCTTTAATTCCAAATTAATGAATTTTGCCAGATCCAAGCACCAGCACTCATCATCAAAATGCAGAAAAAAATATCCCTTTGCTTGGCTTCCTCCTGAGCAGAACACTGTGAGGGGGCACCAGCAGCATTCCACAGCTGGGACAGGGGCTGTGTCTTGGTCTTTCTTCACTAGCAATGGGAATAAGACTGAAGAAAATATGTAGATGCATGTTTGTTTGGTTGTCTGATGTACTGAAACACACCTGAAATACAGAAGTTTTTTGGGCTGGAGGATGCAGCTTAGTATGTGAAAGGAGTAGTTTGACTTATGGTTTGTAGTATTATCTGACTCACAGTGGGGAGCCCTGTTCATGGATCATGCCTTCCAAGTTCCTGGCACAGAGCAAACCCAGAGCAAGACAGTGTCTGAGGCAAACCCAGTGTTTTCCTTTGCCTGCACACCCTGCTCAAACGCAGGCTCTCACTTTTGCGGAGCACCTGTAAAACGTGCAAGTGAAATAGATACTATTTTTGCAATTAGCTGCTTCAGCTGCATTGACACAGCTAACAGCCTGGCTGCAGGTGTAAGCCTCTTGTGAAGGCTATCATAGCACACATAACAGGGGACGCACCTGAGCAGGTGTAGCCAATTTTATACTTCAAGGGATCAGTTTCAAGTCACTTTATTGAAACCACTTATTCCCTTTTTAAGTGTCACCTGTCTTGCAAAACAGGGCTGCCCAGAGCAGCAAGGCTGCCTATCACTACAGCAGCTGACCTACCTACCTGAGATATACACTACATTTACTCCTGTTGAAAGCCGAATCCCATGCTTTCAGGCTTGGACCTGGCCTGCTCAGGCTAGTTCTAATGTATTTGACATTGTTTGAGAATTGCAAAGTGGTCTGAATTCAGTGTAAATTAAGTTTCTGCCTAATTTTCATTTTGTGGTTTTAAGGAAGTTTTATGTCTGTTCCATAATATCAATATGTGAGTTCTGTACTGATTTAATTATGTGATTTTTTTAAATCACACATTTTTTCAATCTGCAGCGACTTGGAATAGAAGAAGGGCTTAGATCTTCTGAGATGAAAAGTCAAAGGGGAGGTTGAAAATGCCTCATCCGACCTCTGAAAATTTGGAACTCACAGGGCTGTAGACATAATCTCCTTGGGGAGAAAAGAAAAACCTCAGGTAAAATCTATCTTTCGCAGTTGATGTCTCAGTTTGAAATTCTGTCTCTGGGCATAATGTCTGACACGTGCCTCACAAAATTGATCGAGTGGTAGCTAATTTGCTAATTTTGTGACCACAGATGTAATTTGTTTCCTTTCAGGAAAGTGCTTGCCTTCAGTGCTGCACATTTTGCCTTTACATGGTCAGGAATGCATTAGTAGGCAGCTGTAACAATGTTTTAAGTGACTGCCCTTTGTCTAATTCAAGAACAACTGCTTTTGTCTAAGCAGAATTTACACATATTCATTATGTTCCTTTAGAAAACGCCACATATGTGCCAGATTAGATGTCTCACATGCCCATACAAACACACAATCCCTCCTAGTATAAACAAACAAGCAAACCAAAAGACAGAGGCCGACAATAAAGCCAGCTTGGGCTGCATGCTGAATGCCTTTTGCTTGTCTGCATGTACTTGCTGGAGGTGGATGGTCTTCTTAGTGTGCTCTGGAGTGGCAATGCTTCAGTGCCATTTCCAACAGGACAATCCAGGATAGCTGTTTTTAAAACATATAAACACATGTTTAAAGCATAGTTTTAAACTTCATGTTTAAAACAATGTCATTTGACACTTCAAAAATAATCTTCAGATCTTGGACTTGCATCAACGTAGAGATGCATACGTAATACTTATGTACAATACAAATGCGTGTGGTTTTTAGTTCAGCAAGCATAGTAATTCACTGAATTCCGTCTCTCAGCTAAAGAATTCTGAAGGGTTTGCTTCAGTCTTGGCCAGAGAAAGACAACAGCGTTCAGCACTCCCTTTCTTCAGTGAGTGTCGTGGGAGGTTCAAAGGAGGAGGAAACAAGAAATGTCTCATAAGAGCATAAAAGGACTTCTGATTGTCCTTTTATTTTTCTTAAGTTCTCTGATATTTTCATAGTGCTGGGTTTAGCCCTGATGTATACAGTACCAGTGACGCAGCCCACTGATATTCTGGATGACTCTGCTGTGGTCCTGTTGAGTTTATGGCTCAGTGTACTGTTTTCCTTATTTTTTTTCCTATATGTTAGAGTTTCAAGATGGTTTATCCTGTAGTTGCAAGAAAACGTGATAGCTGTGTCTGATACTACTTGGAAGGAATTAACTGGAGAGTAAGGCGAAGGGGGTTGCAAAGCGGATCCAGGAAGTAGAGAGAGGTTGATACGTTAAGGGGAATAATGGAAAAGAAGTTTAAAATAATGCTACGGGATCTAAGGTTCAGTGAAAATGTGCAGCATCCTGAAGCTGTGATGCTGTGATGTGACTTGAAGTGGTGTGATGGTCAGTGTAGCTGAGCTTCATTGTCTGAGTAGCCAGAGAACAGGGGTGGATGTGGGGGATGGAGGTGTATATGTGTGTTTGGTACAAGAACTTGAACTCAGGATGACTTTGCTGCAGATGCACTGGCTTGCTGATCTTGAGACTCAAACTGCATGTTGTGGTCATTGTATGCTTGGGACAGAAATGTCATAACATGTTTGCACAGACTGCAGTTTTCCTTATTACCATAGCACAGCTATTTGGATTCATTCACTTGGCAGTTTCATTAAACCTTATCTTCACCTTTAATGTTGTGGTTGAACAATGACTGCTGCTGCTCTAAAGTAATTACTCCCAGAGCTGCGTCCTCTAACCTTTGACATGATCCGGGCGGTGATTGCCACCAGAGCCTTCTGAAGCATGGTGGATGTTCATGCCACTGTAGGCTTTCTTCTGTGATGGCAGGGACTTTGGTCTCCCCTGAGCTGGGGTCTCCCTGCCGTTCATGTACTCCCTTGTTCTCTGCCAGTTTTACTCTGTATCCCTCCAAAATATCATCTGCTGGCGCTTATGTTTGCCTGCTGCTCCTCTGAGGACTCAGCTCCAGAACAGAGGCTTTATCTTGGTGACCTTAAGACTCAAAGTGTGTGTTCTACTCATTATGATATAAATCTAGTATCTTCTGTTGAAAGCCATTTTTATCTCAACAAGATACTTTCAGTATACGTCAGTCTGTTCCCTTTTTTCCCCTCTAAGTGTTGTTAACATTGTCACTTATTGCTGTTGTGTGTGCAGCTTCTTTCCATACAGCTAGCAAGGGTTACTACGGTTCACATACAGCTGGCAAAGGTTAATGTTGTTCACATGAAGTTGCAAGGTTTAGGCCTTATCTGCCTTGCCTGCTATTTAAGTATTGCCACAGTTCAGAGGAGAATCACAGAGGGCGTTTTAGCTGGCTATCAGTGGAAAGTTTGGGTCTAATTTCCACCAACTAATCTTGTCTCTCCAAGATGAGTCACCACTGAAGCCATGGACTTTTGAACCTCCATCACAGTCTCATATAGATTTTTCTGCAGTGACTGATGAGTCACTATCAGTTAATGGAAATCTAAGCATGCTGGCCAGGCTTACAGGGGAAATGAGGGCCTGGGTTTTCTGGGCAGAGGATGTCTTGTGCTGGCCTCAGGAGGCAACTGCGTGCTGAACAAAAACCAGGAGAGGCTGAATGAGGCACAGGGCAATCTTAGGGGTATGTCCATTGTCGGAGAGCAGTCTTCCAGAGGGACCAGTTGAGGGTGGAGGTGCTTTACATTTTTAACAGCGTGTGCAAAGGAAGTGGGACTCTGTCATGTTTTAAACCCAGACAGCAACTAAGGACCATACAGCTGACCACTCACTCTCCCCTGCCCCCTTGCTAGGGAGGACAATTGGAAAGAAAAGTGAATTTCCAACCTAAACCTCCCCTGACACAGCTTCAGGCCATTCCCTCAGGTCCTGTCACTGTCACCATAGAGAACAGATCAGTGTCTACCCCTCCTCCTCCCCTCCCAAGGAAGTTGTAACTGCAGTGAGGTCTCCCCTCAGGCTCCTCTTCTCCAGGCTGAACAGACCAAGTGCCCTCAGCCACTCCTCACACGGCTTCCCCTCAAGGCCCTTCACCATCCTCGTGCCCTCCTTTGGACACTCTCTAACAGCTCAATGTCTTTTTTGTATTGTGGCACCCAGAACTGCCCCCAGCACTCGAGGTGAGGCCGCCCCAGTGCAGAGCAGAGCAGGACAATCCCCTCCCTTGTCTGGCTGGTGATGCTGGGCCTGGTGCCCCCCAGGACAGGAGTGGCCCTCCTGGCTGCCAGGGCACTGCTGACTCAGATTCAACTTTCTGTCAACCAGGACTTCTGGGTCCCTTTCTGCAGGGTTACCCTCAAGCCTTCTCGTTCCCTGTTCTGTTTGTACATCCACGGTTGCTCCATCCCAGGTGCAGAATCCGGGACTTTCCCTTGTTGAATTTCATATGGTTGGTGCCTGCCCAGTCCTCTCATTTGTCAAGGTCTCTCTGAGGCAGAGAGACCTCTGAGGGAGTCAGCATCTCCTCCCAGTTTTGTCTCATCTGTGATCTTGCTTAGTATCCCTTCCAGTCCTGTGTGCAAGTCCTTTACGAAGATGTTGAAGAGCACAGGGCTGAGGATGGAACCCCTGTGGAACCTCCCTCATGACAGGTCACCAGTCTGGTGTCACCCCATTCACTGTAACCCTTTGTGCCTGACCCCCGAACCATTGCTCACCCATTGCAGGACATGTTTATCCAGCCACGTGCTGGACATTTCTTCCAGAAGGATCCTTGGAGAGAGAGCATCAAAAGCTTTACTGAAATCCAAAAAGACAATTATATCAGCTGGCTTCCCTTGATCAGCTACGTGGGTTATCTCATCATGAAAGAAAATCAGGTTTGATAAGCAAGACTTTCCCCTCATGAAGCAGTGCTGGCTGTGACCAGTGACTGTGTTGTTCTTCAGGTGTTTTTCAATACCTCCCAGAATAATCTTCTCCGCAACTTTACCAGGCACTGAAGTGAGACTGACAGGCCTGTAGTTTCCAGGGTCATCCTTCTTGCTCTTCTTGAAAATTTGGACAGTGTTGACCAGATTCATCAGCTGGGACCTCTCTGGGTTTCCAAAGTTGTTCTAAAATCACGGAGAGAGGCCTCGCAATGACATCAGCCAGTTCTTTGTGTACTATTGGATGAATCCCATCAGGCACCATAGACTTAGGGATTCAGCTGGAGCAGCAGATCCCACACTAGTTCAGGGTTAGCTGGGAGTTCATCATTCTTTCAGCCATGGTCCTCCAGCTTAGACCACTGCAGTTCCCAGAGTCTGTCACTGGTGTTGAAGACCAAAGCAAAGAAATCATTAAACTGCCTTGTCTGCGTCCAGGTTTATAAGGTGACTATCCTCATCCTGTAATGGGCTGATGTAAGTTATGCTCTGCTTTTTCCCATTATTATATTTTTAAAAACTCTTTTTGTTGTTTCCCCCAGTACTGGCTAGCTTTAACTTCAATCGAGCTTTGGTTTAATGAATTTTCTCCTTACAGTAGCAAAAAGCATTTCTGCATTCCTTCCATGTCATCTGACGTTGCTTCCACTGGCCATACACCTGCTGATTTTACCGTAGCTCCACAAGGAGATCCCTGTTCAGGCAAGCTGGTCTCCTGCCTTGTCTGCTTGACTTTCAACATTTGGGAATTGCCCGCTCGTATACCCTTAGGTGGTGATGTTTGAAAAGTGACCAGCACTGATAGACCCCAGCATCTGAGAAGGGATTTTCCCAGGGGACTTCACTCCCTAGTGCCCTGAGCAGCCTGAAGTTTACTCTCCTCATGTCCAGAGCTGAGGCTTTGCTGGCACTTTTCCTCCTGACAACAACTCAATCACTCTGTGATCACTGTGGCCAAGACGGCCGCTCATCTGCACTTTGCTCACGAGATCCTCTCTGTTAATAAGCAACAAGTCTGGTACCTGTGTCTTGAGGTTATAATCTGGGTGTTTTAGGAATCTTCTTGACCTGATTGTGCCAGCTGTGCAGTATTTCCAGTTAATATCTGGCAAGTTGAAGTCCCCTGTAAGGACAAGGGCAGATGATTTGGAGGTTTCCCTTATTTTCTCAAAGTGTCATCAGTGTCATTGTCCTGGCTGTATGGCCTATAACAGGCTCCCACAATGACATCTGCATTATTCACATGTCCCTTAATCCTTACCCAGAGGCTCTCAACTATGCCACTGCCAACTGCAAATTCCATACACATTCCAGCCCCTCCATTACACACAGTGCCACCCCGCCTCCACCTCACCTGCTCCGCCTGTTCCTGCTGAAGAGTCTGTAACTATCTATCATGGCACATCAGTCACAGGACTCATCCCACCAGATTTTGCTTGTGCAAGTGATTGCATATCTCTGGAAGAGAGCCAAAGCTTCTACTTCCTCTTCCTTGTTCCTCATGCTGTGTATGTTGGTATAGAAGTGTTTCAGGTATGGTTCATTGCAGCTGTCACCTTGTTGGAGCCAATTGAAGCATCTCACTAGCACTGTCTCAAAGTTTGGTGCACCATCCCACTGCATAGCACTGGCAGGACTGACTTTTTTCCTATCCCGCCTTCCAATCCAGTTTAAAAAGGATTGTGAAAAAGCCTTTTCTCTTTCTGAGAAGGAGAGCCCATCATGTGTCAGTAGATCCAGTGTTGTAAATCACTCCATGATCAAAACACTGAACAGTACTTCCTTTAGGATAAGCTTACCAAGAGACAAATATCAGTGTGTTACCAACATTATTTTCGCTCAGAATCCAAAATAGAGCACTGCACCAACTATTAAGGAGAAAATTAACTCTATCCCAGCTGAAACAAGGACAGGCTTGCAGGGAGGAAGCTTAGGCTTTGCAGGTTACTTTATCCCACACCTCTGTTTCTCCCAGAAGCTTCTGCCCCACAGGGTGGTGCCTACTTTGAGAGACTAAGCTTGCTGCATGTCACAGCACTGACTGCATCCTCCTCTACAGCAGGGAGTGGCTACTCACATACAAGCAGCAGTGAGAACAGTGGTGCAGGAGGACTTGTCATGAACAGGCAGCTGTTAGTATGTGCCTCTGGATCTTTCCCCATGTGGCTGTGGACTTTGCTATCATTACTGAACCATTTAGCCAACGCTGCTGTCATATCCTTACAAACACCCCATTCAGCATCTGTTCTTCTGCACTCTGGGGCTTGCCAGCTCCTCTAGCCATGACAAAGGACCAACACCTAGTGTGTTAACAATTGTATTCTGCAGCCTTTTTTCGGGCAAGTTAGTTTTAGCTACAGGTACCTTTACCCTTCTCCATTTATGGAGAGCCAAGAGAGCCTTTATCCTTCCCCCACCTTGCCAGCTGCTAACATCTGCCTTTTACAAGACTGCTTTCTGCTCTCACTGCTCACCTGTGCAGAGAACAGAAAAGCAGGGTGATGCTTTCACGAAGATGCTTCCACAGACACAAGAAGAATCTTCAGCCCTGGCAGAAGTGGACACCTGCATTTAATATTTATTGCCTACCTAACACTGACCTTGGAAATGAAGCGGTCCCAGCAGACCAGGTGGCACAGTGTTTCCCTGTGTGTTTCTTCCAGCAGGCAGGGCTTACAGTCTGGTCTGAACACCGAGGGACAGAAGGCAAAGCCATTAGAACACACCAGAAGCAATGCAGGTGTGATGAATTTTGCATGAGCATATATGCTCTTTTCCTGTGGCCCTCTGCAGTTTCAGGAGGGAGGAATTTTCAGTTGAGGACAGAATGAGAAGTGAAAAAATCCTTATGCATCTAAGGCAAATAAGTATCATGAATCCGAACTACACAAAGCTGAAGAAATAGCTTCTGAGGGGAAGTGAGACTGAAGTAGCTAATGTTTATAAAGCTTGCAGGAATAAATTCTTGGTGAAATTATAAGAGACCATGATCAGCCTGAACAAGGCAGAATTTTACCTCACCTGTTGTGATATGAAACCATCACAAAGTGAAATTATTGTCATATCAAACCAACACCATGTTGGTCTGAGCATTTTCTGCACCTAGGAAGACACAGCCCTTCTTTTGGACTATTGGAAGTCTTCCTCCAAAACCCACCTTTGCTCAGACCATATATTTGCACAACTGTTCTTCCACTTCTCAACTTCCAAGGCACACTTGATTTGAAGGACTTGATATTGGTCCCTGAGATAAGCTTGATCCATCCATTGGCTTTTTTTATAAAATCTTGAATATTAAATAAGATCCATTGTGAAAATGCAGCCAAATCTGCAGCTGTGGTAACTCTGGACAAGGACGTGTGGACCACCTGTAGAAGGCAGAGAGACGACTGCAATGGCTGTGTATGGTGTAAGACTGTCTTGTCAGGCTACTCTGGACCTCTGGGATCTCCTACAGGCTTTTCTTGAGACCCCTCTTCCTTGTGCAATAATCCCTGGTTTTCTCCCCAGCTGGATAGACTTTACTGTATCAGCATCAGGCATAACCTTGTGTTACTCTGGAGAAATATTTATTTTTTCCTCTGCCTCTCTAGCCCTCTGTTCTTGTTGATTTATTTTTCCCACTTTTGGATAAACAGCAGCATACCTGATTCTGCTGATTTGTTCTACCACTACTGTATTTCCGTGCTAACTTTTTAGTGTAATGCTGTTTGCAGGCAGCATACATCTATTTCTTCATGGTTGTATCACCGGGGACACACCTAAAAACTTTTGGCTCTCTACTTAATGGTATTTTCCTTACTAAAGTAATACTATTTTTATTAAGAAAAGCCATACCAGGAACCTGAGTATTATGAAACTAGACCCTGCACAAGTCATCAGCAGCTGATTAAGACCTCTTACTGCTTCTGACATTGACCATAGGAACCAAAGATGGTAATTGCCAACATTTGTGTGAAATAACTGAATATACGCCAGACTGCTGTGAATGTCAGAGAATACACTCTGCCTGGGACAAGAACAACATCGTGTAATGTCCTTTTATTACAGGCCAAGCTAATAATACATTATCTCACGTTTCCATCAGCTAAACGCATGCACACAGATCCTTACCTGCCGTCTGCTGGTCTCCATAAAAATTAGGACACTGCTGTGGATCTCTGCTCCCCCTGCTATTCTTGCATTCCATACCTCTTTCCACTTTTCTTTCCTCACACAGAATCCCCTCATCTATTCCCTCCTCTTAATGTCACCTCCTTTTTCTCCTCACCTGATTCTGCATCTTGTTTGGGAAACAGGGCTGGGGGGCCACGAGAGTAATGCTCAGCCTGTCAGTCATACAAGTGATATCTGTACCAGCATTTGTGCTTGGTAGTATCAGGCTCCTGGGGGCACAGGAGTGTCTGGCCCGAGCATACCTCTCAGACAAGGCCCAGCCTCTGCACCAGTCTTGGAGGGCTCAGGGGACTGAGCAACTTCTACTGATTTTGCCGTGCCCCTCTCCCTGATGGATGCCACCATCTCAGTTTTCCATCTGACTGCAGACCCAGCAGCAGTGCTGTGAGGAGATGAACAGGGACCCTGAAACTCGTGCGTATTTCCTCTGAATGGGTGCTGTGAAACCCTAATGCTGCCATTACATTAGTATGAGCATCTGCTCCTTCTTTCACTGGTTCTCCAACCCTTGTTCACCCACATCTGAGGGTCAGAATACAGGAAGAAACATGAAAAATAGGTGTTTGGGTGTTTTTATGGCTGGGCTCTCTCTCTGTATTACTCCAACATGTCATGAAATAGGAAATCTGGCAAAACACTGCTTTGCTCTTTATTTTTCCCACAGTGGGGGCTTTCAGCATCTTACTTGGTTGTGAGAAAAAAACCCTTTAATACAAAAATGGATGATGGGAAGTCCACATACAGAGAGCTGCAATAGTCAGCACACACCAGAGTGTTGAAAGCAGGAGATTCAGCATCTTTTTAAGCAGGTGAAACATTTTAAAACAGTCTGAAAAGATGTGAAAATCCTATTTCTTCTTTTCTCCAGATGCTTAACTTTTCACCATGGATAAGGAGTTTGCCTACAACTCCTGGTAGTGATGACTTTTTCCATTACTTCAGCAGAGCCCTTTGTGGATACCCAGGTTCCCTTTGCTCGAATGATGCAACTCAGCAGATGCACAATTACTTCTTGGCACACTGCAGGAGAGTCCTACCTGGAAAAAGATTTACCTGACTCTGTCTAGTTGACTTAATGGAAAAAGGAATTGCTGCACTTTGACAACATCTCTTCCTCCTCACTCTAGTTTTTTTCTCAGCACCAGAATTTTGCACACACCCCTGGGCACCTCTGTACTGGCTTGACACCTCCCTGGAATGACTCAATGCATGGCTCAGTACCATGGGTGTGGGATGATGCAGCCCGGCAGAATCAAGGAAGGTGTTGTCACCCGTTTTCAGTTCTTGGTGTGTCTGCAGCTCAAGAAATACTCTGTTTTGCTCCAAGCACAGGTTACCAAGAAAGACTGGCAGCTTGAAGATCTCTCCAAGAAAAGCAGCAAACATTAATCCTTTTTGATCTCTGAGTTAGCCATGATGATGCGCAAATTTCCATGTGGGCCCTGGTGTATCTGATGGATAAGGAAGACTGGAGGTCGGCAGAATCTCTCTTAGTATCAAGAGATCAAGACTGTTACTGGTGGCACATCTCAAGCAGCAGCACCCATCTGAAACAGCCCACAGTAATGTAGAGGACCCAGGCTGACTTAATTTCAACTCTTCTGGGAGACCACTAGCGCTCAGATGATTTCCTTCAGTTATTGGACTGCAGGAGGCTAAGCAGCAAGAAATACCCATGCCATGCTTTGAAGGCACACAGCACTTGGCTGTAGGATGGATGAGTGCTTTTATACATGACCCTGGATGTCAGCAACCATTTTAGTGTGTCTTGGGTTTGGGCCCTGTGCAAGAACAAATTTGGCCAGCTGACCTGTCCACACATTGGAAGCTCATGTCACTGCAGTGACGTGGAAGCAGAGAAGCAGAATGGTAAGGGAGAAAAGCAGCAGGGTGCAAAGGGGGTTTTGGCTCTTTGCAGGGGTGCAGCTGGCCATGGCAAAGGTGGGTACAGACTGGCTTTTACCAGCCTCCTATGCCCATCCCTGCAGCTCCTCTGCAGGGAGGTCTGAATCCATTGTGTGTCTGGCCTGTATTACAACATTTCTTCTGGGGACGACACCCATGCGTCCTTTCCCATTTACCCTTTCCCATCCTTACCAATACACCAACCATTTGAGAAGCAGTAACAAGAGCAAGCTTCCCTGTGAAAGCATGATATATCAGTGCCTGTCCTTCAGCCCTGAATCTCCTGGGAGTTACCTGCCTGTTTCCCTCAGGTCGGCTTACTGGAAGGTTCCCTGCCTCAAGCAAACTGCAAGCTCCTGTTCTGTCCCATGCCAGGACAAAAACCTCTCACTTGCACAAGCACAGCGTCCTGAGCTTGTGGCTTACAGACAGTTCCTATGAAAAAGTGTGGCAGACCCAAATCAAGAGGCCTGAGTAGGGATGTCAGTAAAATTGCTTAATTAAAAATGCTGCCTAAACCAATCCTGAAGTCCTCACCGTGCTTTAGTTTAGTTCTTTTGTCTGACAAATATTTCTTAACATATACTGGGAAATGCTGAAGTTCACACGGTAGGCTTTTTGCAGATTTTTTTCATTTTGATTAGGCTTTACCTTTTGTGGTTTTATATACTGCAGGCTTAAGAGCACCGCAGTACGGTGTGGAAATGGTTTTAAGCAGCAAGGCAGGAATTTGCTGGTGTTGCAGTGTTCTCAGTGGCTCTAGGGATACCATTATGTGTTGTCTGCCCCTTCTCCCTGACCATCCTCCTGTTTGTGTGCTGGGGCCAGATAGAGCTGTGTGCTCCAGCAGTGCAGCAGCTTTGCAGTGGGATGCCTTCAGCAGTGCAAGTTCAAGTGACCATAGGGCTGCTCCAGCTTTGTGCTTTGTGCTGGTGTGGCCCTTGTGATCTGCAAAAGGATGAAGGTCGCAGAAGGGTTTTGGCAGGCTACCAGCTAAAGGCCTCGTGATTAAAATCAACCCAAAGGCAGCAGCTGAAGTCACTCAGTAGCAGTTGTGCTGAACCAGGAAGATCATATGTCAGAGGGAGGGAGAAAGGGGAAAAAAAAAGAAATGAGAAAGAATAGTTACGCTGGAACTCTTGTCTAAGTAAGGGAGTTTTCCTGGCTGTCTCTGTTTCACTCTTTCTCCACCTTTCCTGTTGCACAAATATCGTAGTCTTGTCCCTTCCTTAAAGTGGACCTCAGTGGTTTTTCCAGCAAAGCTACATATGTAACTTCTTTTCTTCCAGCAAAGATTATTATGGTGTTCTTACCTTGTGGGCCATTCATGCCAAGTCGTCATCCTTACTGGCAGGTATTTTGAAGCAGTTTTCCATAGAAACCTTGTACTATAGCAAAAGTGTCTTTTTCCAAGTAATCTCAAAACATCAGCACCATGGCAGGCATCGTGTCAGGATTGTACAATAACCACCACACTGGAACAGTGTCAGGTGAGCCCTGGCATTTCATCACTTACATGGCTATTTCCATGCCCGTAAGAAGACCTCTGGCCTGCTCCCTTACTACTGTGAAGCACAGCCTTCAAACACATGCTCAGCTGGTGATCAGGTTGGGAGGAGTCAGGGCTTGGGGCTCATTTCGTCTCTGTACATTGTAAGAGAGAGGCAAAATTCCCAAGATGCTGAAAATTCAGGTAGAGGTTTGATTGTGCTTCCATTAGTCAGTTCTTAGGTGTTGTCCTTCTTTCCCAACCAAGATACCAGGAGGTTTGGATGTGTGAATACAGCTTGCTCTCATAAAACACATCCTAGAAAAGGAGGTACAGTGCTCCCTGCATGCCTGTGCATCCTCTCACACCCTGCTTCTTTGCTAGCCCAAGGGCACCAAGGGTTTACCTGGTGGCCTCCACTTGTCTTTCTTCAAATACTTGTTAAGGAAACACCTTTTAACCCCCTAAGTGCCTTTCGAACAAATGACAGAATCCTATTGCTGGGCTCCCTGTTCACTGCTGTTGTCATGGGTTGAAACTGAGTTGATTGACAAGCTTTTAAGCCAATGCGCTTTTGTGAATTTTGCATATTTAAACCCCGTGCAAGGGCGGGAAGTTCCTCTCTGGTTCCCGGTCTCCTGAGGGAGAAGGGGGGCCTCTGAGCCCCGGGCAGCCTCTGGACCTGGCCTGGGCTCCTGCCTGTGCCCCCCTTACCCCTCTCCCTTCCCTCAGAGCCGCAGGCAGCTAAACTACCCATGGACTGCCCCATAGCCGAATCCATCCGGCTCAGCTTCTGAAACCGGAGGGGCCTCCCCTCCCCCTTCATGCAGCCCGGGGGAGCTTCATCTCCCCCCTCATGCAGCCCGCACAGACCCAGCGGGACCAGCGGAGCCTCCTTTTCCAGCCTGCACAGCTCACACCGAACTGAACAGCAGCGCAGCCTGCGGGGAAAGA
>VZTE01001599.1:184753-208174 GCA_013397775.1 Eulacestoma nigropectus
GGAAGGAAGGAAGGAAGGAAGGAAGGAAGGAGAGAAGAGAAAAGAAAAGAAAAGAAAAAAGAAAAGAAAAGAAAAGCTCTCATTTTGGTGGAGGTTTGAGCTGGAAGCACCCATCCCATCCTAACATCTCAGCTGTGATTACTTCTTCTGTCAATTCTTTGATTAGTCATTGAGGATGTTTTTCAGCTCTTTGATATCTGCAGTAGCAGTAAGGGAGAATGAGAGAAGTTTCTCTGTCATCAGTGTTTAAGATTTTGGTTGTTTTCACCTAACAGGTTCCTGCAAATTGAGAACAATGGAGGGAGGGAGAGACAGAGGAAGGAAAACAGCCCAGTAATATTCATCATTTCTAAAACCTTTTAACAAGAGCACTGTATTCTCCTCCTCTGATGTCAGTAGTAAGGTGAGGTTTAGATTCAGGGACAGGCTGGTCGCTGACAGCTCACTGTAAATACGATTATTTGGACAATCTTTATGGGTGTGTTCAGAAGACAATTATTTGCAAATCTTTTTTATCCTCATTGTTCAATGACTTTTTAAAAATACACAAATGTCACGTACACAAGAGATGTCAAATGGATAGCTAAAGTTTAGGAGAAATTTTTAATAAACAGCTCAAGGCCTGCCCTTTTGATCTTCCATGGCATTTCACAGAAAAACCACCTTTTAGCTGCTTCTGCAGAGCACCAACACTTTTCAGAGTTGTTTTCTGTATGAACACCATACATCTGAGAATGTTTAAAACTTATCTTAAAGAAACAGCTGAAATAAAAATGACTGCCCAGCTGGCCTGAAATAGCAATGTTTGCTGACATAACATCAGAGCATGCAGCACTTGCATGCCTGGCAAGTTCACAGTGTAAACTATGTTGAGCTTGAGACCCACTGCTTGTCCTCACATGTTTAGTGATGCTGAAGAAGTATGGGGGACCAGTTACCCCTCTTCTCTCTTTGCTACCAGTAATGTTTTTAGGGGTGGGCTGACATACAATCAATTAATGTGCATGAAAAAATGAACCTCTCCCACCCCATATTTTTCAGAGAAGTCAAAATGGGCATGGCCATATTCCACTGGCAAATGATGCTTTCGACAAGGATTTCAGTGAATGTGTGTTCAGAATTGTGGAAAAAAAATGCAAAGCTGAGTGGCTGATGAAGAGCAAGCAAGCGCCTTCCCTCTGGACCACCTCTGCTGTTGGCTGCCTGTCCTGGTGTAGCATGTCTGAGATGTACGGGCAGATCTCCAGAGGGAAATTTCAATCACTTGCTCCTTGACAGTGTCCCTAAAAGACCAAAGCTTTCAGGGGGAGAGGGGAAGGATGATCTTTCCCAGCTGGCTCAAAGCCAGCTGACATGGACCTGACTAGTCCAGGATGAGAATGTGTCGAAGGGCGGTCCCCATATGTCCAGGGCCTGCCTTCCCATCCTCCGAGCCCCACCCCCTCTGACACCTCCTCCTGGGAGGAGCCTATCTACAAGGAGATGGTCTAGGCCCTGCCCATTGGGCGGAGGCAGGGCGGACCCATCTAGTTATCCCCTCCCCCGGTTCTAGAAAGTTCTGAGTTCTACGGTTTATGATTGGTTCTTGCATTGTAACCCCTCCCCATGTTCCCAGTTATTGGTTGGACCCATGATTGATGTACCGTGTTGCCTTTCCCCATTGGTTGTTATCCCTAAACTCCTCCCCATTTACCCCCCCTTAAAACCCCTTGCACGCCAGTGCTCGAGGGCTTTCTCTCCTGAGTTCTTGGACCCTCAGACCTGCCTATCCCTATTCCAGTTCCCCCCAATAAACCCTGAGCTTGGGAGACCCCCTCCCACACCCTTAATCTTTGGCTCCTACTCGTTATTACGCGCCTGGAGAAAGCCTGTTGCCTGGACCCTTCCTCTGCCCCGCGCCAAACACCGGCGACCATCGAGGCACTCCCCGAAGTGCGGCTCCCTGGAGCTCCACAGCAGCTCCCCCAGTGAAGGAAGGCCAAGGGTGAGGAGGTCCAGTGGTTCGAAGGGGACCCTGGCTCCAGATAGCTCGCCGAGCGCACGGAGCTTGGTGGAGCGGTGTCGGTGAGTGCATCGGGCAGCGCGAAAACCGACAAGAATGGAACTGATCCCTGGGATGCACGGTGAAATTAACACCCTGGCATGATGGTGGCATCAAGGAGTTATGTGGGGTTATTTACACAGATGTGTATTCACAGCTCTGCAGCATCATTTGCTTTGCCTGGTCCACTCTTGAGGCTGCCACAAGCCTGGGGACTTCACACTTCACACCAAGGAGCACAGCCTTAGGCCCTGCCACTCTGGATTTGCAGTGTATACTCTGCACGTCAGAGATATTCGCCATTTCCAGGTACTGAATTCCTAGAGTGCCTCAACATTGTGCATCCAAAATGAGCCATGGGTCTCATCTGATAGATAGCTGCTGAAAAATTGTTTCTAACACCATCTGTCTGCCAGATAGGTTGTTTGGGGGGTACCAAGTTGTCCATGTCTTTGCTGAAAAACATCCAAAGGGAGGGGGAGATAGGCATTAATAGTTGGTAATCAATTCTGTATCTATAAAATGACAGATCTTATTAAATTCAACTATTTGACTTTCAAACACACAAGGAGGTTTGTTTAAATAATTCTGATGTGGTATGCAAACACCACCTCGGGACAGGAAATTAGGAAATTAGAAAATCAGATGTGTTCCCATGTGTAAAGATCCCTGTGGGTTGAACCTCCATGGGGTGGTTATTAGGCAGGCTTTGCCAGTGTCGAACAGCAAGGTGGCAGTTTCACAAGTGCACAGGGGCAATGCCACATTCCCACAAGGTTTTTGCATGACACAGTCTGCCAGATACTTATTTGGGCTGCAGCAGGACTGTGGCTGGTGTTTTGAAAAGCAAGCCCCAGAAGGGTAGTATTTTGAGGTTGAGAGCCAGCAAGCAGCAAGTTCTGGGTTAGCTGGCAGAGCGTACCCCACGATGCCACTGGTTGTGCCCCGTCTGCTGCCAATGCCATCCCCTGAGCCCCACAGGGGATGCAGTGCGCGGCAGGCACGGCCAAATGAACGGGGACTTCTTGCAGAGGGATCAGACAGTTCTAGTGTATATACAGAGATTTTAAAGGCTCTGCTAGATTGCCCTTAGAAGAACAGACAATTTTCCGTGACAAAGCTGGAGGACGTGCTCTGTCAGTAATTCTTCTTGGTTATTTATTTTTATTGCTGTGATTCACAAGCAAGTAGATGCTTCATTTGAGTTGTGGACATGACTCAAAGGAAACATAAGTGGTGACAAAAAGAGGGAGAGACTTACAAGCTTAGCAACAGTGCCATTTTCCCTACTTATTTGGTCAGAGGTTAGCTTGCACCAGGTTTCTGACTGCAGCAGAACACCTTTGGGGTAGCTGATGTCCTCTCATCCTTTAAGGCACACAAGTTTTATAGCAACCAGTCTAAACAGGGCTAAATATTTAGAAGCCGATAACCCAGGTTATAACCTGGATTGGCAAGCAAACCTTTCGGCCCATAATATTTCTGGTTTTCCTACCTGTATGGTTTTTCTCAGTATTGTCATGTGCCAGGTTTCAACTTCCTGTTTATAGGGCATGCAGTACAAAACAGATTATAAGGCCAAAAGTTTGAGAGTTTGCTAACCGAAGAAACGTGAATTACTTTGTTAACAGGAAAGACCTGGCCTTTCTAAAATGGCTTATTGGTTTTTACAAGGTTCCTTTTCTTGACTGAGCCCCAATTCATCATTGTGAAGAGATTTTTGAAATTATAAGGGACAGAAAAAGCAAAAAGAAAGGGACTGTGAGTGAACCAAGAGGAAACACCATAGAGTTTAGCACACATTTCCCTGTCCCCTCCCCTTTCTCCTTTTGTACTTATTTATTTTGCTTGCTTCCCACACACACCTCCTTTCACAAACATGAGTCCCAGGGTAAGCACAAGAGGTTTTTTTTTATTATTATGTTTTGCTTAAAAAATGAGTTGGGAGGGAAAGATCGGGGTTTTTCTTCATAAATACAAGCATAAAGCACCTGATTTATCCTGATGAGGGAGGGAAGTTGAAAGAACAACACAGCTTGGGAGAAACTGGGAAATAACTCTTCAGGATTCACTTGAGCTATTTAATTTCTGTGCTTTTTGGAGCTCCTTGGCTTCTTCCGCATTACTGCTCTTCTGTGTGCATCACTTCCTGGATGGACACAGCAAGGAGCAGGGTCTGGGTAGAGTGGAAGGCTGAAATTGTTAACCTGGGAAGGAGGAAAAGGGGGACGCAGTGGTAGGAGCAATGCCAGGTCCCTGGGGTCCCTTTGTGTTGCCGCTGAGCAGACAGCACTCCCTGGCACCCCTGCCTTGCCCCACAGTGATGCTCCTGGGACCAAGGCAATAAAGAGGACAGTTTTCAGGTGACAGAGGTGGAAGAGGGGATACAGCATCTCAGAGCACACAGGTCTTTTTGTCATCAGCGAAGTGGGATCCCATCTCTGCCACAGAGCATGGACTAGCCCACAGATTTTAATTTTCCTTGTGAGGACACCAGTCCAGGCTCTGTTGTGTGAAACAGTGATGGTAAGTCTTCAGAGCCCAACACAGTTACCCCTATCAAATGTTTAGTGGCAACCAGAACAGGAGAGCAAACAAGACACAGGCAAAACTATGCCAGTCTGACCCCAGAGGTTCTCTGCAGGGCACAGTCAGAGCCCTCAGGGCTGCCAGGAGAGAGAAGTCCTCTGTCTCTCCAGCATCGGTTCAGCTCAGGCATTTATGCAGCACAGCTGCTTTCCCTCTCTCGGGCACTGATGTGCTACACATGCTTATTGCTCTTTCTGGCCTTTAAACAAAGTGTAGTAGGGAACCAAAAGAACAAATACAGCTGAAAACCTCCTCCTGTGGCTGATTCCTTGAGGAGGTGCCCAGCAAGCATGGATACATGCAGTGGGGGCATGTGCACCCACCCAGTGCAGCCCCTGGATATGCTTGCTCCAAACGGCCCCTTCCCCTGCCTGACACATCCCTGGTGGCCATGCCTACTCGCAGCAAAGCAGCCATCCTTCCTCTGCCCTCTCTGCACACATTTCTCACAGAACACACCTTTTCTCTGTCCCTGCAAGCCATCAGGGTATCCTCCTGCAATGCAGGAGTCAGTCAAAGACCATGATCTGTGAAAGGCAATGACTTTTCAAATGGTTAGACTCTCTTCAGGTGGATCAACTCTCTTCAGTTTCAGGTGGATCCCAGCTCTGTGAAAAAAGCCCCATGGATTTCCACACAGCTTGCCTTTTGCCTGAGATAGTACAGTATTTTGTGTGTCACTTTCAGAACCGCTTTAGCAACGGCTGTATAAATTCAGTCTCTGTAAACAGTAGAGAACCATTTTCATCAGCACTGCTGAAAAACAACAAAAAATGATTAATATTTTCCTCCTGACTGAACCATTTTGATCAACAGGTTTTTGGCAGGACTCACTTCTTCTTTTGTCTTTTGCATGCAAATTCAGAGGAACTCCAGATTCTGCCCTTTTTAAACTTTGCCTATGTAAGCAGGTTACCTTACATGGTCTTTGAAATACTTTATGCCAAATTATGTTGAGCTGAGCAAATCAGAGAAGTGACCGTGAGTATTTGTGGTCCTTGATTTATTTTGAGTGTTCTTTCACACCTACAGCTGCTAATGTATGTTACATCTGTGTTATTGCTTGTTGCAGCTGCTGGCCCAGCAGAGAGAAGAAAGTTCACACTTTAGCCACGAAATTAATACATATCACAGGAAGGGACAAAGCAGTCATCTCCAAACTGGCTGCACTGCTGTGGCTGAGATTTCATTAGGAAAAACATCTATCTCTGTGCAGAAAGAGAGGTTACGACTGTTCTCAGTTCAGCAAAACATCTAACCGCACGCTAACATTGATCCCATAAATTGCTCTGCTAGGCCAGTTGCCATTACCATAAGCAGTCTTCTATTCAAATGTGCCAAGAAACACATCTTTCATTTTGCAATTGAAAGCCAACATTTGCAAGACTCACTGGCCTGGTCTGGGATGTTGTGAACACCAGCATGTGGCTAGCCACAGTTTTCCAGTCACTGCTTTGCTTCTCTTGTTTCCTCCCTAATGACTTTTCTCACTTGGCTGCTTCTTTTGGTTGCTTTGGTACTGCATGTCTGTTTCTCCAAAGGCTTTCTGCACAGTGATCACAACAGGGAGGTGTCCTGCCTGCTTCCTCTACCAACCCACTTATATCTAGGGGCACACACACGTTTCACTCAGATGCTTGCAGGTGGAGCAGGGTCCTTCCACCAGCAGAGAAAAGTGGTTCAGCACCCAGGAGTTCATTTGCAATCTTTTTCCTCCCAATTACCCTGGGAAGCTGCTGCTTCTAGGATCATGTGCTTGTAGTTTTGAAGCTTGGGATGATGGATAATGACAGCCACCCACCAAATACAGCAAGTGTTTGTGAAAGTATCAGGAATCCAAGCTGTGGGTTCAATTAATCTTGCCAACTACCAGGCCCGAACAGTATAAACAAGCAGAGGGCACTCTGGCCCTCAGACCTTATGGTTGCAGTTAATTTTCTTTTTCTTATAATATTTAAATATTTCAGATTTTGAAGCCTACAAAGGACAACAGAGTTTATGAGAGCTGCATTAATGTGCAAGTAACTTAGTGATCCTCTTGAATTCAAACTATTAAAAAAATCAGAAATAAACCCAAATGTGATGGAAGAAAAAGGTTTGGGGTTTTTTTCCCCATCATATCTGCAGCGGGCTGATTGCTGAAAAAGAGCAATGCAGGAAGACAAAAACAAAGTGCTCCAAGAACATAGGCCTGTTACTTCCATGGGGCTGTACCTCAAGGAGGCAATTCATAGCTGGGTGATTGTGGGACTGGCCAGAGACAAACAGCTCAGAGAACTGGGAAGGGCCCTGTCATCTCCAGATCAGTGATTCCCATCCAGCCCAGATCAAGCCAGCTCTTGACACTGAAGTCCTCTCTACTGGGCTGGGAAACTCATTTTTGGCTGTGGCTACTGCCACAGGTGGCTGCAACAGGGCAGTGATTACAAGTGACCCAAGGAGGCTGGCAAGCCTTATTTTCCTGGAGACAACAGACCCAGCTGGGGAGAGGGCTCTGCAGACTCATGGACTGCCTTTGGGAGGTTCGTCTTTTCTTTTGGATAGTTTCAAATGTACATTTTACTTCCTGTGTTTCTTGTAGCACTTGCAAGAGCACTTGTAAGAGCCTAACGGACAAACCATGGAAAGGTCTGGAAGTCCACCCAGATCATTCATCTGCTCCTAAATTTTTTATCAGGGAAAAAGCAAGTAAACAGCAACAATTAAATTCATTATCCTGACTGCTGCTCTGGGAGCACGGGCCTGACATAGGCCCAGTTCTTGACACCCCTTTGCTGTGTTGCTGCTTTAAGCATGGTATAAAACTCATCAGGTGATGTCTGAAAGTGGATGGGGCTCTGGAAAATCCAGACCCACTCTGACAGCATGACCAAGAGCAGTTGGGGAGCAAGTCTCTGGGGAGAAAGTCCAAGCAGGGAACCTCCTGCAGTGAGGAATGCCTGTGTGCAGTCCAGCTCTGGTTTAGCATGGAGAACACAAAAAAGTGTTTGTGTGACACTGGGTTGCAGTGCTCCTGGGAACAAGATACCAGCAGGATCACACTGGAAACTGTTTCTGCTCAGATAGCAAGGAGAAGAGGTGTACAGCTGTGCCAGGAAGATCTCCCAACCTGAATTGCCCTGTGATGCTTTGATCTGCCTCTTTCAAAGAAACCTGTGTGCTGGAACATGCCATGTGACATACATTCACTTTGTGCAGTGGTGTGTGCAGTGTACCAGCTGGAGAGGTAATGGAGCAAAGGCTGAAACATGAAAGGGGCCTTAAGGTTCAGGTTTGGCTTGCTTACCTGTTTTCTGGGAGCTGGTCCACCTTTGGTCTACAGGGAAAGCACAAGATCCTTGCCTCCAAACCTGACCATCCTGCTGACTGAGGTCATTTATCTCCCCTGCATTGATGGCACAAAGCTGATTTGCATTGACCAATTCATAGTTTGGCCAAACATGACAGCTGGTGTCAGACCCCATGGGATGCTTGGCAATGGCCAGAGAACTCCAGATGACCCTATTACCCTCATCAGAGGTGTTACTAACAAGTCCTGCTCTGAATATGGACTATCATTTCAAGTTTGCTGCTCTCACACCATTTGGATTTTCCATCTGTGCAGGTCACACAACACACAGCACTTCGACTGGGATTTGTTGTGACATTAGGAGATTGAAAATATTTCCTGCAATCCAAGGTTTGCGTGGATTGCCTGCATTACCTGGATTACCACATCCTGTTGAAACCATGAGCACCCGCCCACCCAGGCCGAGATAAGAGGTTGTCTTGCCCTACTTTTAGGAAGGGAAATCCAAAGCATGGGTTTGGGCTCCATTTACACTAGCTGCACTCAGGCAGTCTGGAAAAGTGCTGTGTTTTCTGCAGCTCCACCCAACATCAGAAATTACCAATTTGGCTTTGTACCATGTATGCACTCTCTGCAGACAGCAGCTAGAGAAGACCTGGGCAGGTCATGGAGGGAAATGCAGACAGGCTGTGGAGAGATTCCCTGCCTGGAAGGGTGGCTTCCAGCTCTGCAAACCCACCCACAAGTGAAACACTCATCCCCAAGGGCAGGAAGAGCCAATGAGTTCAAGAATTAGACAGGGTGTCTTTTTCCATGCCCCAGCTGATCACAGCGAGGATATCTTTTGTGCTCTGTGACTTATTTCCACATTATTCATCAGATGTAAAACAGATAAAAAACCCAACAAAATTTGGATGAGATGCAAACATGGTCAGGATGATGTCCAAGCTGTGTACTTGAGAGCTATCACCACTCTGGTTTTCCTGTTTGAAGGAAGGACTCTGAGAGCAGCCGTGTTGCAGTTGCGGTGTTCAGCAGTTTCATGTTTCCATTTACGGGCAACAGATTCAATCCAACCTGGCCAGGGGAAGGGTCAGGTTAACATCTGACTGCAGAGCCCCCATTACCCTTGCCACAGGGCTGCTGCTCTGCCAAGGTAGCGTGATCTCAGGCATGCGTGGGCCAAAATCAAAGCACAGCAACCAAAACCACTGGAACACATGGACGGAGCCCAAACCCACAAAACACTTACGCAGCCTCTGGTGCCCAGAAATCGTAGCAAGCCAATGGTTAAGACCCTCTGTCTGAAAGATTTTTTTAATTTGGATTGAGAGAAAGGAATTAAATGGAAAAACAAAGAAGGTAGAGGCTACCTCTCTGGGGAAAGCCCGGAATACACTTACTTCCACACTTTTTGTTAGCTGATCTTCCCTTGCAAACAGCTACAGCTATCAGCCCCTTGCAACAGTGTTGTGCACAGACAGTAAACCCCAAGCAGTTCCCCAGCTACTACACTACAGAACAAAAGCAAAAGAAATGGCATGGTGTGTTACGAATGGATGTGGGAGTTTAGATAAGCCCTTGCCTTTTGCCCAGGCCTCTGGCAGCAGGCAGTAACTTTACTGAGGCGGCCAGCACCCCAAAACCCACTCTCATTCGCAAGTTCTTTAATAATGGCTGATTCGGTCTATTATAGAATGAATTATTTATTTAATAGACAGAAAACTAACAGACATAAGACTTAGCACAGACTATATTCTACACAGGAGTAAGGACAAAATTGAAAAAGAACTACTAGTAGGTTAACATACAGTGCACGATAAGGTACCGTCCCAATTACAGCTAGCGAAGAAATGATATAACCAGGAATCAATGTATCTTACCATCCAATTGCTGATAAGGCACACGTCCTTTCACTCAATCTTCGAAGAAGTAACCACAAAACCTGCGTCCAGATTCTGGGGAGTAGTCTCCCACACTTTCAGGGTGTGTGTGTAGAGGCTTCTGCCTCTGTGACAGTTCGTGTATCTTTTATAGTTTGTAAAACAGTGTCTCTCAGTCAGAAACATTTCCTTTATCTTTTCCCCACATTGGCTTTCTAGACTAAGGTGTGGATTCTTAGCTGGTGTCTGAGCCCTTTTGGTGCCAGGGATGACCCCCTGCTGGGCCTTTCAGCCTCTGGGTTTTCTCTTTATGCACCAGCTATCTTGTAGAGAGAGAAGTGGGGGAGTAGACGTCCTGCCACATGGTGGAACCTGAATGTGTATGTGCCTTTGTACATTTCTTTTGCACAAAACCACTGATTTAATGTGTGCACGATGGCACAAAGATCAATATTTACATGCTTGTACATTAAGTTTTCTGACTATCCTGTTGTTCTTGAGAACATTTGCAATTCAGCACCTTTTGCTTGTATCTTGGACCAGGTTTTTTCAAAAGGAGACCGTTTTCTAAATTGCACTAAAGAAACACTTTGACTATTTAAGGAACTAACTGCTTTCAGTGTCTGATGTAAGTTCTTTCCATTCTTGATGTATTTTAGAAAGACCTTTACAGCTGGAACAATTTTTTAGCAAAAAAGAAACTTCCGAGTAGTGCTGCGGAGGTGCAAGAAAGTGATTGATAATCATAATGAAGCTAGACTGATTTAGATCTTCTTAGGCTATATCAACAGTAAGTGAAGTCAGGATTGATTCATGCACTAATTCTATCTTTTCCTCTCTGGAAACCAGAACACCTTGAAGATCTCTACCTCAAGGCAAAGCTGGGTATCTTTTTCTGATGAAGATCTGAAGTCTGCGTCCTCAGGCTAGGTAGCTCAGCAACTCCTTACAGTTTCTTTAAGCGGACTAGGAAAAAATCCAGCCCAGAGGGAAATATCATCATCATCATATATGTTGTTTAATTACGGTCAGATACTAAGCAAAACCGTGTTTTCTTAAAATGTAAATGGGGAGTGGGCTGGGGTATGTGTGTTGCTAATGGCTCTAGGCACAGCAGGAGGTTCACACCAGTGAGTAAACCTGCAAATAAGAGCATGAAAATCAAAATAATTCTGTTAGCTTCTCATGAGGAGAAAGGGAAAGAAAAACAGGAGTTTTCATTTTACTGTCCAACATTGGATGAACACAATGGCAAAGATCCACTGATGAATGACTCTGTTATTTTGAACATATTTTGACAGTGTTGACTGCATTTGACCAAGGGACTATGGTGCCAAGTAGTGTCAGCTCTCACCTTTTCCATCAAAACATACACTTTAATAGTGTCCTTCTTCCTCAAGCATTCCCCACTGGACAATGCGTTTAGCCTGTATTAGTCATCACAGCATTCACAAAGTAGCTCAACCACCAGGCAGATTAGCATGGGAAAAAATAGGCTTCACTGATTCAGCTTGCTAATTTTTGTGAGGTCAGGGAGACATCTGTCCTGCTGCCACCTGGCCTCTGTTACTTGAGCCTTTCAAGAATCAAGAACTGGAAGGAGGGCAAAATTACAACTCAAGTAAGAGTTGTCTTAGGCTGTTAATTAAGTGGTAGCGGGGCTGTCCAAACACTAGGCATGCCATTCCACTGGCAAAGATGATGGGTTCAAGGATAGTTACAACAGAAGTTCAGTGGCCATTGTTCAGTATCTGTCCTTGGCACAAGCTGACGCTGAGACTCCTAGTAAAGGATGATAGGTGAAAGATCCCAGGGAGCACTGGCAGTACATGTTGGCACTCTTGTTTGTTACCATCACAGTGAGCCCATTCCCAGGGCTTTTCTTCAATCTGCATTTCTTCACCCTTCCTTGTCCCAGAGAGAAGCCCGTGCAGGTGACTCACCGTGGATGCATCGCTCTTGTTACTGACCTGCAAAAAAATTGTTCCCAAACCGTATATCGTTGTTATTCTATGCTTCTTGGGTTTCAAAATGTCCAATATGGGAGAAGTCCCAGACCACCTCATCTTCCCTGAAACCGCTGGATCTTTAATGCACGTCATCTGTCAGGTTGGGCAGCTCCCAAAACACAGAGACTTTCTGTGACCCAAAATGCTTTATCTAAAAAGCAGAGGAATAGTTAAGATTACCAGAATAAAAGTGAAAAGGTGATTATCTAAACAAACAGAAGTTTGGGGGATTTGTTAGGCAAAAAAAGCAAACACACACACTCCCTCAAAAAAGAAGAAAGCACTGCTCCTCTGCATAGGGGTTTTAACGCCATTTACAAGCACAAATTTCTATGAAACAGGGGAAGAATTATGCCATGGGACAAAGTTAAACACTTCCCATTCATCATTTTTTGTGTGGTTATTTGGGACCGCAGGTAGGGACAGAAAGCAGGAACAAGCTGCAATGTCATGAAGTGAACACCATTTCATTTCAGAAACATCTGTGCGACTTCGAACCTGCCCTGCCCTTGGCATCCTCTTGCTCTGAGATTCTTTTCCAATTCATGTAAGGACACAGCTGCATCCTCTTGCTCTGAGATTCTTTTCCAATTCATGTAAGGACACAGCTGCGCAGCTGAGTCTCAGTATCAGTGTCACTTCCATAAGTCAGTGGTACAGTATGATCTGGTACTCTGAGAGAGGAAAAACAAGTTTCTGAGACTGATTAAGCTGGGGAAATTGAGTCACCCATGGTCTTTTGCTCTTACAGAATAATTGTGCAAAGGAGGAGAGAAAACAAAACTGATGACTGTGAAGAAGGAAGGGGGAAGAGGCTAGCGACCACCATTTGGGCAGTGATATTGCATTAATACATGCAAGCAGAAGTCTGTTTATTCTCTTACTAGCCATCAAAAAGGAAAAAGAAAAGAAAAAGAAAGAAAGAAAGAAAGAAAGAAAGAAAGAAAGAAAGAAAGAAAGAAAGAAAGAAAGAAAGAAAGAAAGAAAGGAAGATGAAGACAGAACTTTTTTATGATTTTGACCTACTTAACAAGAACAATGTGGAAGCTAGTAAAAAACTTTAATGTTTAACAAGCAAGGCTTGGCAGGGTAAAACTGCAGTAGTAGTAGTAGGTAGTAAAACTGGAAAATATTCAGAATGTAACCACTTTCTTTTTTTCCAGAGTCCAAAACAGGGGTTTGATCCTACCATGCCAGTGAAAGCAGAATGAATGGCAGATGTGATTTTGGTGCTCATCTGCCTGCTTTTAAGATCACTGATCCTGCTTAAACCTATAACAAAGGCAGAGCCTGCCTTGGCTTCAAGAAGAGCTGGTTTTCGTCGCTCATTCTGACTGCCTGCTATCACATCTTTTATTATTGTTTTTATATACTTATGTGTGTGTTACGTGGTTCCTAGGGCATGTGCAAAGGCAGAGACCCTCTCTGCCTGCGTCACTGCCCGTGTTTTCACAGTGCAAGATAAGTGTCCACTAGTCCTGTGTCCAAACCACAGTTTCAAGAGGTGCTCAAGTCACAAGCCTCCAACATGGCATATGTGCATGAAAACAGTCTGCCCCACTGCACCAAGGTGGAAGGGCCAAGCCCCATGTGCCTGCCAGAGAAGCAAAGCCTTTGAGCACACTTAGACTAGAGGAACCGGTCTTTCTCTTGTTACACCTTCCCCTGAGATGCCTGCCAGTCTCTGAGAACACCAAAGTCTAAATGCTAAGGTCTAGAAGGAAAATAACTCCTTTCAGATGCTCTCCCAGAAAAGAAAATATCTCAGAGGGAAAAGAAATGCAGAGAAAAGATCTGACACAGAGAAAGGAAGATAAATAGAAAGAAGTGTTCTGAATGAATTTTCCTTTAATTATTTTCATGTGAAAAGGAAGTAATATTATAGAGTGGAGAAAAATTTGCAGTTGTATCAGGTGCAGAAGTTTAAGCCAGCTCGTCATTTGAACATGCTTGAGCATCATCTTCAATTGCAGCAACAACCTCCAGCACTGCAGCAGAAAGGCATAGCCCAGAGAAAGTGAATAAACGAAACAATCAAATGAAAGTGGGAAAAAAAGGGTAGGAAAACTTCGTGAAGGGCTATTTAAGAGAGAACAGAAGCAGTCTGAGAGCCCCTCGAAACTTGAGAAGCTCTGTTTATGTTACAGAGCTACATATCTATTATCTGATAACAGAACCCATTTGGGGGCTGGCAAGGTTTGCTTGGGCAGCTATTGGGGAAGTGCAAAGGTTGCACAGGAGCTAGGGGGTGGCACATGGCAGCTGGGGTTTGTAAGAGAGGAAGAAGAGAAACAGGTTGCTCTGCTGCATCCATCTAGCACCATGACACCTTGATACCCAACATGAGTTTTACAGCCTGAAAATGTGTGAAGGTTACGCTGGAAATGTGAAAGTCTTCCAGTGGCCATCCCAGAGGAAAATTTTAAAAGGATTTAGATTTCTTTTTACAGTTCGTATTGAAATTTTAGTCACTTTTGCAATTGGGAAAACTACCTCTGCAAACACCAGAAAGTTCAGATTAATCATCACAGATTATTGACAGAGGTGTTCAAGTTCGAGCTTGTTGCAGTCAGCGCTGTGTACACCAAGGCTGTCACTGAATCCGCATGTCCTCTCAACATCAGTGAAAAACAGAAGGAGGTGGCAGATAAGAACAGAGAGAGAGGAATCATGAAGCAGTTCTCCAAAGAAATAGGAAATATTTTTTCCAGTGTTATCATTCTCTGCAGAAACCTTTCTGAATCTCTTTCAATCATGTCAACTCATATTGCATTCTTCTGTAGTCAAGTCAGGAATTCAGGTACCTGATGTTGCAGTGCAAAGTATCAACATTCCATAGAAAAAAACCTCACCAAAACCAAAAAACCAATAGCAATGCCCAGTAAATACACAGTTTTTGTTTGGGGCTCTGAAATCACTGAAATATTTGAAAAACAATAGAACAGTCAATTGCATAAGGAATATAATCTTTAGGTCCATAGTTCCCTGACCTCCACTTTTATCTTGGCTGCAGTGGGAAGATGCAAATAATTAGTCAGTCTTGGGCCAGCATGAGAGTTATAATATATCTATTTTTTTATCACAAATGCAGGAGTACAATGTATTATAACCATGCCCAGTGGCTCCACGTTCTTTCAGCATAACCAAACACACTCAGAGGTTGTCTGCTTCTTGAAAACAAAAACACAAACTTGCTGTTTTCATTGTTTCCTCTTTTAGAGTTCAAGTTGCTTCTTTCCCAAGTTTGTTCTTACTACATTACTACAAGTCATGCCAGGCTTGATTTCATACTGCCACACTACCACCCACTTCAGGAGTGGAGATATCCCTTCCCATGCGTGCCAGTAAGGAATGCACTCAAACCTCATCCTTCTCTTCAGAGTTGTCAGCTGAATATGAAGACCTTTCTAAGCAGTAGAGGCTTTTCTTAAGACTTACTAGGAGTATGTGCTCATGGGCATCTCAAAACAGAGACTGTATTCCCTGTCAGTATCAGTCTGCCTGGTCACAGCGACTTTAAGAAGTAGCAACTCAGTTAATATTAGTAGGGCTATTGCAGGCAGTGTGGAGCACCCCTTGTACCCAAACTTATCGGTCCTTGAATCACAGGCAGTGGAGAACAGTGCCTAAACTGGCCCTGTACAACCTGTTTGGCCTAACCTTCTGTATGCAGCTATGTAGGTTGCACTTTTAAATAACAACAGCAAAAAAACAAAACCCAAGGATGTGGCATTGAGGGTGGGGAGGCAAAGCAGTTTTGTTTTCCTTTTCTAAATTGGTTTGGGTAACAGTGACTGCAAACTGAAACTTAAGAATTACTGTTGCAAAGTCCAACAAATCACAGCTTCTTCTGTCTTGTTTCAAGTGAATCAATAATTGTTTACATTTTGGTCCCTCCATTTTTACAAATTTATAAGTTAATTTCTGCCAGCATGACAGTATGGCAGCATAAGGGCAAGCTTGTTATTTTCTACTTCCTGTAAAGCTTTCAAGAAATTCTTCTCTAATCTGTAAAGCAAAATAAAGTCCCTTTTGGAACCTCTGACACAAACCATGCGATCAGTCCAGCAACAATCTTATCAGGCTACCATCGTACTTTGCACAAGCACCAGCAAAGAGGGACAGCTGGCATTTATTTTTAAACCTAGACATGCTCAAGAGAGATGGAAGTGCTTGGGGAGGAATTAGTCATGGTTCACAATGATAATCTTTGTTAATGAAGCTCCAAGCAGACTTCTATCCAGAAGTGGCAAGTAATGAGGTGCAGAAATGTTTACAAGTCCATAGAGAATTCATTAACCAAGCTCCTGTAGCAAAAGAGCTGAAGGAGCCTGTGGGATTTGAAAGGTGATATTTTTACCAGGGAAAAGTTAAAATGCCAGGCTGGCAGTACACATGTAGGCAGGAGCTGGACTCGTTAGCGGATTGCTGACTATGCTTGTAAAAAGTTTGCATTCAGCTGCCCCCCTTTCCCGCCTGTTGAGGGAGCAGAAAGATGGACGCCAAGCTTGTGTTTGAAGCTATCTGCGATTTGGAAATCTCTTCACTTTCCTTGGAGACAATACAGAAATTCCATGACCACAGTGCTAAGTCTCTCCGTGAGACCTCCCTCTGTTGGTCAGTGATTCAGAAATCAGGCCCTCTGTGACACACTCCAGCAGCTAGCTATGGAGAAGGACCATCCACAAAGTGGAACACTACTTATACATGTGTGAGTAGTCTTTTCTGAATAGCAGATGGCCTTACACAGACATCAGGGAGGTTGAGTGGATGTTCACACCTGGAATGTTAAAGCCATGAAAAAGCTATTTGATTCCATGCCTGGGGCTAACAGTGGCAGATGGAAGATCTTCCCAAGGGGTCATGGCATAGAAGGGGAAGCACACTGCAGAAGCAAAACGTCCAAGGCCTTGGGCATTGAGTTGCTGATAAATAATAGCAGATAGCTACCGACTCCTAAGCCTGCCATAACTGTGAAGGATCATGAAGACAAAGGTGTCTAGATGTTGCCTCTGTTTGAGACTTTGTGGAAAACTCAAAAGCTGTGTGAAATGCATGTGAATGTGTGAATTTCTGTCCTTCTTGCTACTCAAAAGTCCAAGTCGCTGAGCCTCGTTTGCCTGACACAGAAACACAGCGCTAACAAATGCCACGTGCTGCAATCCTGCCCCAGGAGCAAACCCCTTCTGAAGTCAAAAGCAATATACCCTGCTCTGCCTCAGCACTGCTCTCCCTGCTTGCAGGGGGCTGCCTCTCATGCACAGTGGGATGCTGCACAGGAGATCAAGGAGGTGTGATCTGCCCTTGCTCACAGCAAGGAACAGCATTGCTTTGACATATGGGCACTTTCTCTATCCCTCCAAAGGGCTGGTACTAAGCAGGAGTGCAGACAGGTGTTTGGAGCCAAGGTTGCACATTGCTGTCTGGACTTTGGGCTGAGTTTTCCCTCGAATACCTTCAGACTCTCAGATTGCATGAGAGCTGTACAGGCAGGAATAGGGCCAGAGGATCAGGGGCAGTGATTACCGCCTTCTCTGCTAAGCCTAAAGGAGGATTATCAAGAAGTCAGAACCGTAGTCTTTTCAGCAGTGTACAGCAGAAGCAACTGTAAGAAGTTGCAGTAAAGCAGATTCTGGCTAGACAAGGGCAAAATAATTTACCTTGAGGATTGTGAAGCAGTGGAGCACAATGCCAAGAAAGGCAGTGGAATTTTTCCTCTTGGGAGCTTTCAAAACCAGGCTGAATAAACCCATTATCAACCCAACCTGGTGCTGAAGGTAACCCAGCCTTGTACAGGAAGCTGGATATGAGGTTTCTAGTGATCTCTTTCTGCCCACACCTGTCTGTGTGTCTGCTTTTTTGCCCCCTTGAAATTCTGAGTAGATTCTGTAATTCCTCTCATGACATCTCTCAGACTGGGAGAAAGGCTTGTTAAGATTGTTGGTTTTAAACTAGAAACACGATCTTGTAGATTTATCTCCAGAACTTCATAAAGTTCTTGTGGCCATTTCTGCAGCACATACAAATTCAATATGACCCAGTGCATTTAGGTTATTTGCATGTATTTATATGGCAGATCCATGGTCTCCTGGTTTGGTGTTTCTGGTTTGTTTTTGGTTTTTTTTAAGATTGTTTATCTAGATTCTGTCCAAAACACACAAGGTTTCAGATGTCTACTACCACTTGTCAATAGGCAGTTGGTCCTGAATTACATATTTAAAGGAGTGATTTGCTTTGCCTTATTTCTATTTTTTTTCTTATTTCTTTTTTTTTTTCTTCCCTTTCACATTTCTGAAGAAGTTCCTTAGTCTTGATTGCATTACAATAAATACTTAAAAACAAATAAAAATTACTCATTGCAAATACTGGTCACCTGCAGATGACCCCAAATTGGAACAGACCAGCCGATATGCTCAAGGGCAGGGCTGCCCTGTGGAGAGGCTGGGACAGGATGAGAAAGGGGCCAGCTTGCATGGGGCTGCCCTGCCCCAGATAGGCAGAGCCCAGCAGTGATGCCACTGGAGCCAGGGGCAGTTCTGTGCCCTGGCATGCAGCAAGCTGAGCCAGAGCAGCAAGGCTGGAGGTGAGCAAAGGCTTTTTTCCCCAACGCGTACAGCACAGGAGGGTGAAACCACCTCCGTCCTTGGAGATTTCCAAACCTTAGCTGGAAAAAGCCTTGAGCTTTTTCTGATCCCGTGTCTGACCCTGCCTGGAGCAGGAGGTTGGTCTTACAGACCTCTCAAGGTCTCTTCCCCTCCCTTCTACTTCTGTTTTATTTTGTTTTGTTTCCTTGCAAGTCTCTGGAGAGAATCATTACATAGATACAGAGGATATGTAAGCCTTATATTCAGACTGGGGTAGACACTAATTTTTTTCAAAGACCTTGTGCTTCCAGTGTTTTGCCAGATGCTCACAAAGAACAGTAAATTGAGGAGATAAAAAAACCCTCAAAACAAAACCAGAACAAAACAAAACAAGAAAAAGCTCCAAACTTTGGTGTCCTTTCCCATTCCAGAAATCTGGAAAAATCAGCTGGGAACCAGCTGAGTTAGCCAATATTACACAATGTAATAAGAAAGGAAGATTAAACAGCACATCTGCTGAATCTCCCCCGTCAGCCAGTTCAATGAAATTGGAAACCACAGATGTTTTCCAGCTATTTACAGAGATAAAAGCTCAAAGACTTCAGAGGTGCTCCACAAGGCAAATTAGATACTTCACATCTTTTGTGCTAATGCTTGGTCTGCTGACAGCTATCAGGTGATAATTTGTTAGCCTTTTAATATAAACAACACTGAAAAACCATCACATGGAGTATTACAGCTGAATTAGTGAATATTTTTGCTTTAAACTTCCATTATTTCTGCAAAGGAGAAGTATTTTGTTTTACTCTGATTACTCAGTGGATACCTCAAGGTTTGCCTGATCTCCCCATTAATCCTAATTCTTATAAGAGAGGAGGTACTCTTTAGTTTGTAAATCTAATATAAGGAGAGCAGTTCTGAGAATTGGAATAAACTTTTCCATTTTTATTGGGAGTTCTGATTCTCTACATGAGACAACATAAGTTTGGGCACTAAGACTCTGGTTTAAGATGAATTTTTTTATGGGACTCTTAACAGCACAGCAGAAGGAGTTACTTTGTGGCTAGCAGCCACACACTGCAGGTTGACCTGAACATAAGCATCTTTATCTTTTCCTTGGCATATTTCTCTCTTTATCCTCACAAGACATGTGGTTGAATCACTTGACTGCAGACAGGAAAAGCTGTCCAAAATACAGTGTGATGAATTGCAAGGATGCCCCTTGAGGGAGCGAACTGCTGACCCTTAGACCCTTCTGTGCTGGATGCTGTTTGGAAACCTGCTAGCAAAGGCAGGCTAGTTTTGAAGCAGGGGCCACTGCCTCCTACATGACCAGCAGATTGTAAATTTATAAGCACTGTTCTGCTTAACTTTAGCCTGAGCTCTAGCTATGGTACATGAGCCAGAGCTGCCTGGGAATCTGCTTGGTTTTGATTATGGCTGCTCCCTAGACTGACACCGAGAAAATTTTCCAGTGTTTTCTAGAATTAACTACAACAGAGAGTGTGAATCAAGGAACTGATTTGTTTTATGCTGGTTATCATTAAGTTATTTAGCAAATAGTTGGATATGAAATAAAGAAACATTTTTCTCAGGCTATTATCTGTATGTTTGAAGTTACGAGATTTGCTATTTTGTTAACATCTCCTTGTTGATGTTTTTGAATTTGAGCTGCACCATCAGCAAACATTTCAGTTCTGCACAGGATTTTTCATACCATCCTCTTCACTTGCGTGTCATTTCTGCATTTTCTGTCAACAGCAAATATATGAACAACCTAGGGACTGAAAGAAACAAATCCACTTTGACATTCTTACAATAAGGAAAAAAATATCATATATCTGGTGAATATGAATTTAGAATCACAGAAAAATTCTAACTATTGAAACTCTAGAAAAATCAAATCTGGTTTGTTTGTTGTAAATATTTATTTCTAGGGTTAGGTGTCGTATGTCTTCATTTGGTAAATCTTTTGTTTAATTTGAGGCTTTAGGAAATGGGAATGGGATTTGGTGCAGGTTTCGTATATCTCTGTAATTAGTAATCAAAAATAATAGAATTATAAGTAAACACTATCTAACGTATAAGAGGGAATTTTTTATTCTGGCAGGATTGTTCTAAGAAACTAAATTATTTAAATGTACAATTTTTTTTCTGTGAGTTCTGCGTCTTTCTGTATTCTGTTCTGAATAACAGATACAATGTTTGCTACTTTGTAATACAACATTTTAATAATTAATTCATAGTTTCAGTAAGAAACAATGCAAAATAATGTTTCCTATTAGTACTCCAGGAACTAATAAAATTTGTGTTTAGGCTGCATTTATTTTCTTATGGTTAAGCCTTTCCACTCTAAGCAGGAATAGCTTTAACGAAAAATGTAGGTAAATTACAAAGCTGATCCTAAAAGAAAGAGTAGAAACAGTTTTCTGTCTCCCTTTGCCTGGAGAATAGTTAGTATAATTTTTGTTTTAAAATATTTGGTAAATATTGATTATAATTCTATCTGGAAAGAGTAGTAGCCGTAGCGCTAGGCCAGCTGATAACTGATATTCTACCTACAGAATACTGGAATTTCTATTAGAATATAGAATTTCTACCTTTCTACTTTTCTGTGTGGATTAATTCATTATGAGGTTGTTGTACATCTGCTCATGACAAACATTCTCAGGGGATTTTAACTTCAATATTTCTGCAGTCTTCACTGGAACGTGGAACACTAATGAAATCACATTTAGCACAGTTTTGGACATCACAAACTGTCTTATGTTGTATAAGAAAATGTAAAAGATGATTTCGAGAGGATCAAAGCTCCTTCAGATGTTCCTCTCCCTAGTACAGGCAGCCGTTACATCATCTTGTTAAATAGAAGCATTTTTTTGGGTATCACCGGGAATGATTTGTGCAATAAACCTTATTTTTCTTTCTTCAAGTAGACATATAAATTTTATTGACTGAATTACACAGTTTATGCACAGTATTACAGAGGAAGGCAACCTGGACTGTGAAGGGGCTTTATCAGGTAAATATTTTTGATTTTTGTCCCTTTCAGTACTTTTCAAATAATGATTTAGCTTTCTGAATGCTTCTCTTTGGTCTTTCAGCTACCAGACTTCTAAGAGATGGGTAATTACCATAGAAAGATATTGACCCTTTCAATTTCACTGCTGGTCAATATATTCCAGCATCGAATAAAATGCACAATCCAGAAGTAGCAGCTGAGGTTCAGTAAGGACCTAAAAAGTAATTTACCCTAGGACTCAGTCTGCAAAAAGGATACCCCAATTCTCACTACTGTTTTTAAAAATCTTTTTTAAGGATACAATTTGTTTTTTTTATTGTACCGGACCTTTGAAGTAAGTAAAGAATAGTTTTACTTCTGTGTTCAGCAGTTATGTGTGAGCTTCACAGACTTCACTGGCAAATGATGATCTTTCGTCAGAAATAGTTTTAAGGTAAAGGGCAACTTTGCTCTAGGATAACTCTAGCAATGACTTCTGAAGAAATATTTTTTAGACTAAAAGTTTCAGTCTGTTTTTCAAAACTGTTGTGGAAGCTATTACTACTACAATAAGAACTACTGATTCCCTCAGGTATTTTTGGAAGTGACCCCAGAGATCTGATCTGGACTTCATTGTGAAACTGGAAATCACTCATGACACCATTTAACATTTGATTTTGTAATAGGTATCTATTCTGCTATTTTCAGTAGCAGTTAAATTTGGAATTCACACTCTTGGTGCATTTCTGCAGCTTACTAGAGGGTCTTCTATGACCTTTGTGCTTCTTTTTCTTGGAAATTCTTTTTCAGTATCGCCTTCCCCCTAAGTATTTTCAAATTTCCTCTCTGTGGCTATAAGGCACACAATGTCTATCACAGGAATTAACTAAAGTACTGCTCACCTCCTCTCTACAGACAGGACACTTTCTTTCAGGAATTGAGATGAGGACGGGATACAGCCCGGAATTTATTTTGCCTGATTTAATTGGGACTGGTAAAGAGGTCAAGAAAGCAGAAACAGTCCTTTTTTCTTTTTTTTTTTAATGGTATTTCTTCGTCTGAGTTTAAAACATGACCTGCATATCTAAAGAGCCTCTGTCGTGTTGGATCTCTAGTGGTCCAGCCAGCTGCCTCTGCAGCAGCAGGAACAGCATAAATCCTGGCAGAAAGGGGCTGGCTGGTACGTCCCACACAGTGGTCTCTGTCTCATGATCCTTCCCACCCTCCACAACACCCAGCATCCAGGGCAAGAGTGGGTCAGAACAGTTTTCATTTACCCCTCTCAGTACTGTTTGA
Organism: Eulacestoma nigropectus; assembly: GCA_013397775.1. Lineage (NCBI taxonomy): Eukaryota > Metazoa > Chordata > Aves > Passeriformes > Eulacestoma > Eulacestoma nigropectus. Next base: position 207,446 of record VZTE01001599.1, read on the forward strand.
GATCTGTGCTGGTCTGAACTGAAAGGAGTTAATCAGGAACAGCCTCACAGGGATCTGATCCAACCTCACCTGCCAGAGACAAAAGAAGGATACTTTTTTCTATTGATTTGAAATAGGATTTAAGAAATCTAACCACTTTTGTGTCCTTGCAAAGTGCGTAAGTGGTTTGTTGTTCTCTTTCATTAAACATTTCCATTTCTTCCAAGCTCGAGAGCCTTGATGCAGCTAGAACCTGGTCTGCTCATTCTATTCACCTGAATACCTTCAGGACAAAGGAAGTCTACCACTGGCAGCAGTGTATTCCTGGTTCTGTCTATATGCTCTGCCATAAATGAGGACTGATCATGTTCATCAACTAAGCATAATGCAGTGTTGTAAGATGGAATTTGCTCAGTCTCTTCATGGCATTTCGGGGTTATAGTACTAACCTTTCTAAAGCACTCAATTGCTACTTAAAAGTGTTTAGACATTTTAAAATACACCATGTTTTAAAAGTTTACAGTTTTCTGCTTTTCTTTTCAGCATCTTTTTCCAAACCAATGCAAAATACAACTAAAAAATCCATAAGACTCTCCAAGTTGACCATCTTTTTAGTCTTTCATCAAATTTAGGAATAAATGGATGCTGAAAAAGCTTTGGACTGTAATATTTTTTCTGCAGATATTACCTTGGTTTCCCAATGTCAAACACCCTGAGCCAACAGCACAGTTTGCTCAAGGCATACTATTC
>VZTE01001600.1:1128-64560 GCA_013397775.1 Eulacestoma nigropectus
GCCCCAGGAGAGATACCTGCAGGACGCGGTGGCAAAGAGAGGCTAGGAGGCAAAGGGCTGTGAGAGGGGATCTCCCCAAGCTCTCCTTTATTGAAGTCAAGGGACGAGGGTTCCGGGCGGGAGAGGACGGAGGGAGAACTTCAAGGATCTGAGGGTGCGCAGGGTTTTTTAAGGGGGGCGAGAACTGGGCGGAGGAAAGGGTTACAACCAATGGGAGAGGGACAAAGGGGAGGGTACAGGGTTCCGGGATCCAATAAAATTAACTGGGGGGAGAGTACAGCGAGCATCAACCAATGGGGTACCGAACTAAACAGAACTTTCCAGAAGGTGGGGCAGGTCCTAGACTGACGTGCCGCCCTCAGACGTCCCCTTGAAGGAGGAGTCTTCTGCCTCCGAGGCGGAGTCCTCATGATTGGCAGCAGCCACCATAGGCGATGGACCTCCCACAGACTATGACCCTCCAGTAAAGGCATATAAAGATCACTTTGATGAGACTCACCAGAACATCTTGAAAATACTGTTCCAGCACAGCACATGGACATGGTGGAAAGTACATCTAAAAAAGTGGGTTTCACCCAGACAAAATGTAAATACGGGTAAGACTCAGAGGAAACAAATTTATCTTACTTCAAGCAGACCTTGTCTCAGTCATGAGACAAAATACAGATCACACTGCACCCAAACTGGTAATTTACAGGCATGTGGGGAATAAGTATTCTTTAGTATCTAAAGTGAGGCGCACTACTTTGTTCTTGCAGCTATAAAGTGTTTGTATTGAACTGTCTAGTGTCTGGTCCCCATGAACCACTGAGCAAAAAAACTAAAACATGTATATGAGTGCAACCATATGTGCAGAAATCCCACAGAATATTGAGTAACTGCTTGCTGTTAGCCCTCAAGCAAACATTTTCCTCAAATACAAGGTCCGAAATGTCAAAAGCCATTACAAATGGGGAAAAGAATCACAGGGATCAAATGCCCACTCCTTGCCAAAATCTTGGTGGCTCCATTTAAACACTTACCCTGAGCATTCTCCATTTGACACCATACATATGAAGAAACCATTTTACTGTCCAGAACAATACAAACACTTAGCATTATTTTGGAGAGAAAATACCTGAAGTAGCAGGTATCTCAAGGATGACAGCTTCAGAATATTCACACTGGAGCTTTCATTTAGGCAGTACTTCTGATATTTAGCAAAGGACTCTAAGTAGTATTTTCATCAGTGTTGTTGGCCTCAGCTGCTCAAAATTACTGATCATGCCCTCAAAGTATTTCCATGAAGGCATGCTGAGTTGCAAATTTTGCCCATGCTTCCAGCTGGCAGAATGCAAACTATCTGGTCTGGAAGCCAGTCAGACACAGTGAAGTTAATAAAAGGCCTGCCAACCAGCAGAATCATCTGAGCTAGGTGATGACTATGTTCACTCAAGATAGATAATAGTCCTAGTCACATTGGATACAGAAACTGCAAAATGCTCATACATTTGAGTCAGCTGAAGAAAAAAAAATAATTTATTATGGATACAGGATAAAAATTGCAAGAAAGAGTTATGAGCAGTAGCATGCCTTCATTTTTTCCCATTGGCTTCACCAAGAAGGAGGAGCAAGTCCACAGAGCTGTTACCAAACCGGAGAATCCAGAATTTTTAAAAAAAGCAATAAAAACAATTATTGAAATGGAAGGAACAGCTTATGACAAAATATTAAAAATTAAACTCATTGAATGCAAATACAAACTGAAAGAAGAGCAGAAACATCAAGGATGGTGGAAGGTCCAAAACTGCAAAAAAAAGGGAAGTTAAAGTTACCAAAAAGAGATACCTCATACACATATATGAGAAGTCAGGGTAAGTTAAAATTGTCATAGATGAATTCCGGAAGCGGGGGAATGACAATTGAACATTCTGATAGTGTTCTTAGGAGAGTAGCTTAAGGAAGTAAAACTTGACCAAAGGAAGTAAAACTCGACCAAAGAAAGCACTGGAAATTATACTGCAAGGAACAATCCTAAAATGGCAGGGGAAAGGTTTAAACAATGTAGTAAGTCTTTTCCACTTCTAGTTTTCATGACTCCTAGTTATTATTAGTTGTTATCCCTATTTAAGTAATAGTCCCCACTGTAAACACTTTTGACTAAACAATCCATAAAGAGAATTAAAAATCTCAAATGGAGAAAAAATGAGATAAAGATGACCCCTTCTAGAAAGTTTTAGAATTTTTCCAGCTTAAAAGTGAGTACATAAACTTGGCAGAAAGTAGTTTTCTTTGTTTTACAAAATTAACAAGCTCGAGGATTTCATGGTTCTTGAAAAGACTATAATCTTGAATCTACTTCTTGAAAAGACTACTATCAGTCCAAGGCATGTGTTACATACAGGGGGGACTATTTTACAGGCAAGTAAAAAGCAAATCTTGTCAGATTGCATGCTTTGCTTTCCCCAGTGATGACTTTAGCATAGAAACATGCTTAAATTCTTTGCTGAATTTGGACCTAAAATTGCTACTAATACTTTAGTGGAGGATAACTATATAACGTTAAGAAGTCCTGCTGCCTACTCACATATATTTAGTTTATTTGCATTACTGCAGTGGTTTAATCAAAGACTTGATGGACACACAGGCAAAAAATTGTGATCTGAAGTTCTAAACACTTTAAAGAAGATGACCAATTAAATAAAAGATAGCCAAAGAAGGGTTTCTGACAAAATTCATTGATTTAACATTGAGATTATAACCTATTTCCTTGTCTGCTATATGTTCCATAGTTGTAACAAGTTTTTTTCTATGACAGGACTCAGGAGAACAGACCTCCTACAATAAGTGGGCCTTCTAAGGGGATGGGAAAAAATTAAGGGAGAAATAGTAGACTAGAAAAGGATGGGGCATAAAAGAGGGAATACAGCAAAAAGGTTGCAAAGGAACTTAGCACGAAAAAGCCAATGAATTGTTTCTAAAAGCTGCAGTTGAAAGCAAGATTCACTTTAGGGTTAAGACATACACATGTAGGTGGTGAAGTGCCATTATAGTCAGTGAAAATCTAGTCAACACAGTCAACACTGCCTAAGGATATTATGGTGGTCAGATAGAATATGTCTACTTCAGAGAGAGATGAGTAGTTCCCAGCCTCCCTCACACGTTTTTCCAATTTTGTTTTGCTTTAAGAGGAGCTATAATGATGAGTACATGTTGAGGACACCTAAATTAGGAGAAAGATTCAGCTGCAGAGCCAAAGAACTACATGTAGATGTTTGAATTTCACCATGAATATTACTTTTTCAAGCCAATTAACTTCTCTAAACAGGCAGGTACTGCTGACACACCCCAGCTTCCCTGTAGGTCTTCCTGGAAACCTCTGCCAGCCCTGTGCAATTATCTGACAAAGATGCCATTTTGAGACTGAATCAGGGTACAGCCCATAACACAGTTCCTAATTACATTTTGTTATTTTTGTTATTTCTTAATAGGAAATAAAAAAATAAACAAACAAACAAAAACAAAACAAAACAAACAAAAAACAAAACAAAACAAAACAAAACAAAACAAAACACCAAAAGCTGAGAAGTTCTGCCATGTTTTGCATTTTTCTTTTGCCTTTTTTTTTTTTTTGCCTGTTTGAAATATCAATAATTTTTTCTTTCAGTAGAAAAGAGTTCCTATTGCTAGGCACATTTTCATTAAAACACTGCTCAGTTCATACACTACCTTTCTTTTAAAATATTTACTCTTTGATTACTAAGCTTAGGTGAATCTCAAAACTATTTAATTTTACAAAAAAAATCCAGAGGAAAAATATTCAGAAAACTTTAGTCATGACACAGTATAACTTCATAACTCCATTTATAAGCATAGGAAATACCTGATCCAGATCAATAAACACTTTAATTAACAATTAAGCCAACCTAAAACAGGACACAGACTGGTCATTACCCTGGCATATTCTTGTGTTGTATGATCATCCTAAGTCAAAGTCTGCCTTTGTGCTCAAAGCACCCTTGTGCTCAACATTTCAGTTGATATTCCTGCATAAATCTGATCAATTTCTGTTTGAACCCATGCAATTTTTTTTCTAACATATGCTTTTAATATCAAAGAATTGGGCAGTGATTGTATTGTAAAATACATTTACTATGTATTTCACAATGTCCTTTTGCTTTTTTTATAACTGATGTCCGATAATTTAATTGGAAATCTTCCCCTTTCTATATTGCTTGGCCAATCAGCTCATTCTCCTCACCCTTCATGCTTTCGTGGATCATCACTCCCATATCCCGTTTGCATTATTATCTCAATGCCAAGCAGAGTAGTGTTCTGTCTGTGAAAGTTCATGCACAGAAGCTATTGCTCACCTTTGAATGTCTTCCCTCCTTATCCTCTCAGCATGCAACTGCAGCCATATTTTTTTTAAAAAGAAGAAGCTACACTAGGAAGAAATGGTGCTCATCCTTACATGGCAATTTATTAACAAGAATATTTTTCCAGGGACTAGAGGTGTCCTTCTAAACTTTGAATGACAGAGAGCAAGACTCTAAATCCCAAGCCTCTAAACAGAGGTGCTGGTGAGTTTTAAGGACCACAGTAGTAAGTGGTGTTTTAAAACAGATGGTCCGCCTCACTCACAATTTGGCACCAAAAGCTCTTTTAATTCAGGTCGCATGAAGCTGTATCTAGAAACTGCACACAGAACCATGAAAACTGATGTGTTCTGGGACAATCAAAAGTTACCTGGTGCTGATTCCAAAATTAGTAACCATCAAACACAAACTTTAGCTACATCATTTTTTGTTGCTGTTAAGAAGTTTGCTTATGCACACATATTTGGAAAAAAAAAAAAGAAACCACAAACCTGAAATATGTTCATAACTCCACAAGAAGCATTATGAAGAGGCTGAAGTAGAAAGCAGGATGCAAGTGGCATCAGTGACAATCTGCCACTTGATACACCTTCTAATCCACAACTTTACAAGTCCTGCTCCTTCCTTTGCTATCACTTTGTCAGCCATTGTGCTAAACCTAGCTAACTGGCTGACTGTAACCTCCTTTTCTCTCCCTCTCCCCTCCCCTTCCCTCAAATGAAGATGAATACAAGGCCCTGCACCTGAGAAAAAAACAACTCCATGCATCAGACTGAGGGCTGGCAGAAGTTTTGCAGGAAAGTACTCAGGATCTTGGTGGACAGCAAGTTGAGCAGGAGTCTTTGGCATACCCTTGAGGCAATGAGGGTTGTCTGCATATTGAGCTGTACTAGACAGAATATAACCAACAGGGTTATGGAAATTATTTCATTCACTTCTAAACGGAATACGTGACACTACCTCTGGAGCATTCCACTCTGCAAGAAATACATAAATAAACTGGAGCAACTCCAGAGGAGGGCCACCAACTTACGGAACTTAAGCATATGACATAAGGGCAGAGACTAAGAAAAGTGTGTGTGCGCTCAGCTTGGAAAGAAAGCTAAGTTCAGCTGCTGTCTTCAACAATATGACAGGTGGTTATGTAGAAGACTGAACCAAACTCTTCTCAGAGGTGCAAAAACTGCATGAAGGCAATGGTCACAAGTTTCTACAATGAAAGTTCCTATGGAAAACATTCCTCATCTTGGGATCAGTCAGTCCTCAAAAAGTTCACAAAAGGATCCTGGGATTTTCAGCTTTTGAGATACTCAAAACTTGACTGTGCAAGTCCTGAGCATGTTGTTCTAAATGTGATGCTAGGACAACTTTGAGCTGAGGGTGGTACCAGATAACCTCCAGAGATCCTTTCCAACCTAAACTGTTTGGTAGTTCTAATCACATATTTAAAATTAAAGTTCAAGGGATTTTCCAAAGTTAAAGTTCCATTTCCAGCTAAAAAATCTTCATGTTAAGCTTCAAAAAGATGTACAACCATTTTTAACTATAATGTACTTGCTAAATTACAGACCAGTAGTAATAATATATATGGTATGAAAAAAAAGTCAGCATTAACTGTGCATTGCCAAACTAAGCATATTGAGTATAGTCAGAAAAAAAGGCAGCATGGGTCTGCTGTAACCTGACCAAGGTTTTATATATATACACACTATATAGCATCTGAACTTACATGTTTGTACTCAGAATACCTCAAATAACAATGTGCTAACAAAAAATGAATTAGCACAAGAACATACTGCTTAAGAAATTTTTAAATGATGACATTATTGACTGCACTGAAAAATAATATTTGTAGTCAAGATTCATAGGTAACATAGATCTGCAAAGCAAAGCATATTCTCTGAAATGAATCAGGGATAAAATCCGTGAACTTTAAAGGAAAAAAAAACATCTGCAGCATCTAAAGTGAAAGAGAAACTTAAAAGGAAGTAAGAAGACAAACATAAGATGAATAGATAACTTTTTCGAAGAAACAATGAACATTGTGCTCTGGGGTAGGGATAAAGATTCCCATACAAGCACGCAATCCAAATGTATACGCTTTTAGGTAAAGTGAGAACTATTTTCAAACTCTTTCTGTGGTTGAAATGGCAGCATTTGAAAAACAGAAGAAAACCATAGCAGGTATCACACTTGTATAAGGCATTATTAATTCTACTAGATTAACTCCCTCTTCACTGTGATAGATATAATAGAGTGATTTATTCTTCACTGACTACCTTACAAAAACAAGTACAAGTGGGAAGAAAACAGCTGTTTGGTCCAAACACTGAAAATGAATTAGCTACATCTATGCAACACATGAATTCAACTTATGCCCAAATATGAGTAATGATGGCATCAAGGAACTCTGTTTTACCCCTCAAATTAAATAGAATCAGAGTGTAATGGAAGAAGGATACAAGTCCCTAAATATTCATAGACTAAGTCTTGAATGAATATTTTCTATTGGCAATATAATATGGGAGAAAGCCAAGTCTGATGCTATTTTTCCCTATGTACAGGAAGTTCCAATTCCTGAAGGAATAGTTGCTTTTCTCTCATCTAAACATAATTTACCATTATTTTCCAAACTGCCTCAGAAAAAGACTAAAGAAATTCTACTAAGACACCTATATGTGACCTTCAGATAATTCATTCAAAGACCAATGACTATAAAAAGCAATATGATTCTAACAAAATGAACAGTAAAAGGGCAGTGCAAAGGATCAGACTGGTTTCTGTTCTGTGGATGTTATCTTTATATTTTCTGAAATGTGTGAATGATAATTTAACAGAGACTGACAGCACCGTAAGAATTGGTGCTCTGATTGTATTGCAGGATTTATCAGACCAAAACTTTGAGCAGATAAAAAAGTCTTACCTTTTACAGAAATTAAGTTACTCAGGTAGCTTGCCATTTATACAGGTAGAGCCTGAGAATTTTGGTAATCAATCAGAGTTGGGTACATAATAGCCTGAGATTATGAAGTGCATGTATAACTCTTAAGAAAATTAATAAATCTGTACTGTCAAAAAGAGGAGACTGTCGTGGATATCAGACTACACCTGTTGCAGGAATCCTGAAATCACAGAAAAAAATGAATTTTTAAATGCATGACACAAATACAAAAAAAAAACCCAAAACAACAACAACAACAAAAAAAACCTCTAAAGTTGTCTTGCGGTCTTGCGATGTACAAATGTGGCATCACAGTCACAAAGTTCAAAGTCCTGATTTGATCCATCATAATTTTCAATGCAAAATACTAGCATAAAAATCTACTTACCAATGGGACAATAGTCAGACTACCTAAAATTAGATCGATACTTTAAAACAGTATCAAATAGATTTTTTAGGCATAAGTTACTTGGGACCACGAACTATATTTTTATTTAGAGAAACTAAAATGAGCCAGAGTCTTGTGCAGAAGAATTTTCTCCATTTTAATGAAGAGGCCTTAAGCATTTAGGAAATATTCTACTTTTAATTATGATTTAATTGTTTAGGAAAAACATTCTAACTTATAAAAGTTACATTAATTGAACTTTAAATTGGTGCAGGTTTTAGTTAGAGAAGACCCATTATTAAAGAGAAAGTGGATTAAAAGGGAAAGCATTTGATCAAAACTGATCATGCCACCATAGGCATATGAGTTACCAGCCATCAGTGGTATTATAGTAATTTGCCATGTGCTCTCTTCCAACTGTATCTAATTACCATTTTATTTCAATATTCACAGTAGGCTATAATGATATAGCTTAGGTGAAGTGAATACTTTTTACATTGCAACAGCAAACTGAAAATAACACACACAGTAGATTATGGCTCAGCTGAGGTCCTGAAGCTTATTGCTTTATGATAACCTTACAATTTTCAACATGTCCAACATTAACATGAGACTGGTATGTCTTTCTGTCTTGGCATATCCTCTTTTTCATTTCTTCCTCCTCCTTCCTTAGACAGAATTCGAGGATTGGGAAGAAGAAAGAGGAGAGAAATCACAGACTGGCCATGTCACCAGGATTTCCAGACACCCTGGTTAGTGGGATCTGGACATGCTTCGTGGAGCTGATCTGTGCAATTGCTAACCATCTGTGTAGTGTGCGCATGCTTGATCAGATGTGCACATATGTAGCAAGTTCAGTGCATGGCACACAGCCCACATTTCCCTCTGAGATTCCCTGGATATTTGCCCATCCCTTAATTCTGTATACCTCAAACAACTAATTCCATTCTCCTTTCTAGTGGCATACAGAAAGTTAGGAAAGTTGTCCGATAAAGTAAAAAAGGTTTTAAGAGAACAGCAGCCATCAAATAAGTTTTTAAACTTCATCAATAGTACTGTCAACAACATTAGCTGCAAATTATTTATTGCAAACAGCAGCAACCTATTGTATATACATACAACAGTATGACAACAAATACCAAACACTTCATCACAATGAGCATTTACAAAACATGGCTCAGGCTCTCAGTATTATGTCACTAAAGTGCCTCTTTCTGTAGTGCCTTGAGTGCCTCTGGCTTTGCAGAGTACATCCTGCTAAATAGCACTTGCATAGCCCTAGGACATGTGCAGTCTGGCCTCCTGCAGCCACTGCTCAATTGAATAGACTGGAGTCAAGCTAAATAACAGAGCCCTCACCATGGTCGACAGAGGGGGCAGGCACAAGCACACAGAATTAATTATGCAAGCCAACTCTAAATTGTACAAATTCTGTCAAGCAAATATCGATAACATATTCTGTCATTGAGACTGTCAAAATGTGCTAAATCCTCAGTTTAAGTGAAAATAGTGCAGATATTCTAAATTACAACAATTATGGCAATAAGTGCCAACAGAAGATCTTGCCTTATCTTACAGGGGTTTTAAAAATTCAATGCCACAAAAAGGCTCAGAACACACACTTTCTGCTTTGTACTCCTTCCTCCACTCACCAAACTTCATTTTTCTGTACGTTAGAAAGTCTCTCATTTTCTGCCCAGGAGTAAAAGCTGCACCTGACCTATTCTTGGCTGGACTGTCAGTGCAGTGCTAACTTTATCAGCTCTGGGTAAAAAGATTTGTTATTTAACTTGTACCCTAAGGCTGTGCAAATGATGTGCAGCAAGTCATCGTCATTTCTTCTTCTTCTGCTTCTGAAGTATTTTCACTCTTTGCAATTTTCATCAATTTCTTAATTTATGTATTTTCTGTAATTAACTCAAGTATCCATCACAGCTATCCATCACAGTAATTATATATTAAACAAAACCCACATTGATTTGATCATGAATTTCCTATACCAGAAGAATATTTAAGTGTTTTGGCAAAGCTAAAGCAATTAAACTTATTTCACAGTGCATTGTTCCCCACTTCAAAACAATTTAGGTCAAAATAATAAATAATAGTTTATACCATTTTTCAGTGGAACCACAATGGTTAGTTTCAGTAACTCGTTAAACAGCTAGGGAAAAAACTCTGAAAGATTTTAAGATGAAAAATTTTCCAATGAAAGGCAAGCAAAATTTTTCTAGAATCCAGGTTTGAACTAGCTATAAATTCAAAGTCAAGAGATCAGGTTATAACCCCCTCTCTGAAACTAATTTTTTATGCCTATAAATAAGCAATTTATTTCCAAGCTCTGCTTTACTACTGACTATCTGTAAAATGGCATATAAAAATTCTTTACTAGTATCATTCACACAGATTAATTAACAAGTATTAATAGTGGCAGAGGTGCTAATAAAAATGACGCTTTTTTTGTTGTCACAGCTGTTCCCAACCTGCCACTATATTGGCACTGTAAAAAGAAAACCATGGTATAGCCCTTTCTTGAATTTTGAGAGTACACAGAAATGAATTAACATCCAGACTGGACTTCTGAACTCCATACGTTTTTTAAAATCCCTAAGGAGAAAAGTAATCAGTTATTGCTAGCTCAAAATAGGGTCCGTTTTCTCTGAAGCTGGTAAGACCTAGAATGTCACGAGGCCAGAAGTTTTTAAGAAGCTGAAGATGCAGATGAACAAAAGCAGAAGCAGCTTAACGTCACAAATACCATTTTGAATTTACTGTGGAAGTATAGCAAAATCAGATGTGTTTGTTCAGCAAGAATAAGGTCAAGCAAACACACTATTAAACTAATATCTTGCGTAATGTCCTTATGGTTAAACCCTCTTTCTTTTACTCCATAAATACACTGGTTGCTATTCTCGCACCTGTCTGTACGGAACAGGCTCAGGAGGTGCATTCCCTCTGAGACAGGTGCGCAGCATGTGGCTCGCAGCTGGGTTAAAAGAAAAGCATGCATATGTATGTTGCTGAGCATAGGGAGAAAGGAAAATGGATGAAAGTTGATGTGACACAAGGGAAGCATGAAATGAAAGGACATACAATTCATAGAAAGAGGATGGATATATGAGTATACTAAACAGAAAAAAAGTTCTGTGCATTAAAATGGAGAATATGGTAAGATTAATAGTCTCCTACTGACATATATTAGAAAGATTATTTTTTTCAAAAGGAATTACAATTGTCAATAGCTTATAGAATGTCACTTTTCTTAAACAAAACTGGAGTAATTCAAATACGGGCTCTTCTGTGAATCAACTGAAAAATGGATAAAAGAGCTGAACTCAGAAGCCCAAATGGAAGATGCACTAACAAGTTAGAAAAAAAAAAACCTCTCCTGTTCCTTATCACTTAATCTTTAGCAAAGTCCATCTGTACAAGAGCTCTCATTTCTCTGCTAAAGAAGAGTTATACAATGATTAGAAGCAATCATATACGCAGAAATCCCACAATGAATCAGGATGATGCCTCAGCAATTTCTCAGTTCACTTGAAGGAATAGGAATGAATTTTCAAAAGCACTGGAGAGATTAGCATATTTCTACATTGTATTCAACTGCTTTTTGTTTTCTAGATATACTGCCTTTATTTATCCATTGTTCACAGGCAGGACACAGTATTTTTTTTACGCACAGCAATAAACACTTCAGTGCTTAGAGCTCTCTGAAGGAAAAGTAAAAGCCTATGGTTTAATGTGAAGCTAGAATTGACCTTTAAGTCCTCTTGTGTTCTGTTTTCATATAAATTGATCAGAATCTATGGAGAAATTAATCATTTTTCATTTCACTGTCCTGTCCAAAGCCTGTGTATCATACACGAGTCTAAAAAAAGCATGAAAATAAAAAAGCAACAAAATAAAATATTTGCTAAAGCTACAAGGGAATTCACAGAGCCAACTGAGCTTCTTTATCTGTTTTTAAAATGCACATATTCTGGAAATAAAGATTTTCATTGCCTCATATTAAAGAAGTATTCTCTACCTGCAGTTCTCCACAACTCAATGGCAACTTGACATAGATTTCAAGAAAAATACAAATCAAAAATGTACATTTAGAAAAACCAACTATGATAAACTGAAACAAACTCTCTACCACCATTCACTTTAAGGATATTTCTAGAACAGAAAGTATCATGCATAAACTCCAGATTCTCTCTTTTAGTTACTTCCAAGTGCCATTTAATGTTAACACTATAAAATGTATAAGGAGGTTGAAAGCAGATGAGATGTTCACCTTTTTCAACTGTAAGCTATTTTCTGTTTTGGTATAAAACTTCAGAATTCTACATCTGGTTAGACCGATAAAAGTCGGTCTATGCAAGCAAACTATGCAAGCAAACATTTGCTAGTTGTCTCAATTTTGGAGAATTAAGGGTATTTTTTTTAATAATTCCTATTGGTTTTTTTGAAAATTCACTTTACACAAACAATTTTTGCAAAACAGTACAGGAAAAAAATGACAGCTTTTTCAATTAAGCTGACATTGTCATTCTGGTGGTGGGGTGACAGCAAGCATTTTCTAGTTAGACATTTCAATTTTTTTCCATGGGTTAAACAGAGCCTGTATTTCTTGTTACCTGCAGAGTATGCTACGTATCTTGTCTCTAGGTGATCATGTAGGTGGGAACACACAAGTCAAGCTAACTGATATTAGTTATACATGGCTATTAGTTTCACCCGTGTCCTATTTACAGAATAACAGATATGCATTCTCCATTGGCTTCTCTACAGCCATACTCTGAGCCAACCCCACTGCACACTGAAAACACATAAGTCAATGAAGAACTTCTCAGCACATGCAATTCACTTCACATTCTCGTACAGAGTCAGACCAGGTATGAAAATATTCTACTTTATCACATTGCTACATTCTGTTTTGTGGTTCACTAAAGTAATGGACTTGTACATAAAAAAACCCCACAAGACAGCAGAAGGGTGACTGGAGCTTTTGTTAGGAAAAGTTACAGAAGTTTATTGTATATGGGGAATTGGCATAAATTGGGTTTAAGTTTTTACAATCCCTACTAAGTAAATTCATTACCTTCAAGCTAAAAAAAAATTCTCAGAGACAAGTGAAATACAACTTACCCAATACAGAGAAAACCATGAGGAAAATAGAAGTAAACATCCTGGAATTCTGCCTCTTAATAAAGCATGGTCTGCATGGCATACCCTATGCTGAGAAAATGCAAATGAGGAAAGAGGTTTCTACTGGTAAGATTATACCTTCAATCACATAGTCAAAATGTAAACTAGTATTTGGAGTATACATTGTTATGTCTGACATATGAAACTTATTTGTAACTCCATGCATCTGAACTCTGACATAGTCTAAAATAAAATTATCAATAGGAATTTAATCTCTATTTTTACAGAATGCAAAGTGTTATTGGGGGGAAGTCAGCCACAATGACGATAAGAAGGATGTGAAACAGGATGGGATGCAACTGCTCTTTTCCTAAGAGAAGTTAAAAAACTGAAGTGCTCAAATTAATTGGTCAAGTAGTATATAGCAAAATAAAAGAAATACCAAAGAGTGACCAGTGACCGGACTCAAGGGAATGGTACAGAGCTGTGCCATGGGAGGTTTAGGTTGGATGTTATGATAAGATTCTTCACTCAGGGGGTGGTTGGGCCCTGGAACAGGCTCCCCGGTCCAGTGGTCACAGCACCAGCTTGCCAGAGTTCAAGAAGGGTTTGGACAACACCCAACGACACCGTGTGACTCTTGGGGTGTCCTGTGCAGGGCCAGGAGCTGGACTCTGATGATCCTTCTGGGCCCCTTCCAACTCAGGATATTCCATGATTCTATGATTCTATGGAAGAATCCAAACTGAAAACACATATATTGTTAGCATTGGTGTTAAAGAGAAGCTGCTCTTGAGATCATTGTTCAATTTTCCTGATTTTTACTACACAGCTATTCATAAACAGTCAACGTCTTAATTGACTATACAAGTAATAGCTTGTACTCAGTCAGTTCTGAAAATTTATGCTAGCGAGCCCCCTATTAAAAAAAAAAAAGAAGAAACAATAAACCATAAAAAAGGCACTACAGAAGATGAAGAAAAAAGACACTACCCATTTACTTCTCCTTTCAAACTCCTTTCTGACCTTATCTTCTTTTTCTCTGCCCTGCTTACACACATCCTGATGGCTCTTCCCCTTTCCTTCAGTGCTTCAGAGCACACAGAAACTGCTATTCTCATTTTCTCCTCCATTTTCTAGCTGCTGGCATTTTTCTTTTCCTTTTCCCTTTCCTATTAATGTCCAGGCGTTTCTTTAAGTTCACCAAGTTCTACTACACACAAAACTTTCAACTAATAACACCTTGCTGCTATCCTGAAGGAAGGCTGTATCAGTATCTCATTCACAAGAATCAGCTGACTGGGACAAATTGACTATATAAAGAGTCCCCTTACCCATTTAAAATATCCCCATTTTTAAGAAAATCAGAAATTAAATAGAAATATAGTTTACATTGCTCATAATAAAAATGACAGCAACGAAGTAGGGTGATTACACAGGGGGCGAGGAGGAAAACGTGAGTGGGAAATGCACGATAAAAGGAGAAGTCCTTTTTTTCTGCAGTTTGCTGCAGAACTTTTTTTTCCCTTTCTTTGCATTATTTTTCCCAGACAGGGTCCAGAAGTATAATAGTATACTCAAAGAGAAAACTTTTCACTAATTTTTTTCTGTTAATCCCATTTCTCCTTCTTTAAAATAACTAAATGTTCATTTGCAGACAAGAGTGAAAGTGAAGGACAAGTGGGAAGTCTCCTTTCAAAGAGAAGAAACCTCATTTCAGGCAAATACAGACAGTATAGGGTACAATCTGAACGAGGAAACAAAACAAACAAAAAACCCCAATATTAGAGAAGAGGAAGAATTGTCTTTAGAGAATTGGGAAAATGGGCATAAAACATGAAAATAATTCTTATCCCAGATCCATTTACTAGTGTATAAAAATCTGAAACATCCCGCCTTAAAATAATTACACCACAATCCAATTTACAACTTTGCCAGACTAAATGATGTTCATGAACAAGTAAGGCAGTTCTGTGGTTGGCAATGTAAATAACACAAACAGTATCGATGACCAAAACACACCCTGTCATGTAAATCCAATGTCACTTCCTCACTTTCCATCTCAATCTCTCACATTTTAACTCTGTTTCTGTTGCTGCCTCTCCCTCTTAAAATGACTTCCAGCATTTCAAGTCCTACATCCTTCCATACTACATGAGTTACTGGCTTCCACAGATAAAGTAAAAACTTACATTTTGACATAATTTAGGTAGGTGTTATATAATCTAGTTCCAGAAGTTAATGAGGGTAGAGTAGAAAGCATTTAAAAAAAAAACAAAACTATTTCATTTTATTTACTTATTTATATGGGTAAATAGCCCTGTAACTACCACACAAATCTGCAGTCAGTAATGAGCTGGTTGTGGAAATATGAAGTTGTTTTTGGAAAGACTTTAATGTGGGCTATCAAATAGGACATGCAATATAGTATTTATCTAAGTACATCTCAGACAATGGAAAATAATAAGTGTAGGGCTGTGAAAGAAAATATTTCCTTTCATTTGACTGCTAGCAGTATCCTGAATATGTGTTTTCCTTTCAAAGCAAGCAACTAGGCAGTTTAGGAAAAAAAGCAGCTGTTTACTTGGCCTGGAAGATGGAACCATCTGGAGTGAATGGGGGATACCTCCTTTCCCCAAAAAACCTCTTAATACTATGTACAAATAAGCTTCTGACATAGCTGGGGCAAAGACCAGTATGTCTACAGCAGAGAGGAATAAGAGAGCAGTGGCAAGATGCACAAAAGCAATCACTCTTCAGAGATGATGAAAAGAGAGATATTTTCCCAGGGATCAGACAGGATCATCTATAATTTGCTGCAACCCAGAGAGCCTCCGAAAGTCAATGAGATAAGACCAAGACTGAAAGTAAAACCTGTGAAGACACAGTTGGTGAGGGGAAGATGTGCTGTGTTCTGTTTCACCCAGCTGATGCATTTCTCTCTGCTTTACTTACCTTGTTCTAAAAATAGGTTTTCATCAAAATGAGAAATACGTTTTGAAGACCTTTTTGTGTATACCCATTTTAAGGATGGGTGTCGCCCTGGTTTTTCTACTGTCCAGATGTCGCAGTGTCGGACACGAACACGCAGATTCAGACAGCAGGTCAGGACCACTCAGCAGAGCGAAGGACCCTGCCCACCTTTATTCTCACCTTTTTATACCTCTCTTAAAACAACCACACATTGGTAGATGAGGTTAACACCTCTGCAATTTTACAGGATAGGAACATAGTCTATCATCTTTCTCCGCCTTGGAAAAAGGAATGAACAACAATCCAGAAGTTCAGAAAACATTCTAGGCCAGTTAGAAAAACAAGAGCTATGTTTATAGAAAATGCATGAGAACTTCTACTACAAAAGTAAAAACACAGAACAGTAGAAAAACCAGGGCGACAGATGGGGACAGGCAAAACAATACCAGAGTAATGATCAACCCAAGAGACCCGTCAGAATAAGAAAACATGTTGTGTGTTCCGCATTTACACTGCTCAGGAAGTTACTAGTCCTGAGCTATTAAAAATGGCATGATATTTCACCATGAAGTTAAAACTTGGCAGTTTATTCTACTACCTCATACTCTAACAAATGGAAAGAAAAATGTTATTAGAAACCCTAAAAACATTTTTTTTTTGTTTTGCCTTCACAGCCAAGTTTCCCAATTCAGCATACTCCCAAAGCAACAGTTAGACAGAACTTCGACAAGGCCCATCACAAGGTCAGGTATGCTGTGATACGTATCCCTGTGGCTAGAAATTAGACATTTGGATTGTTAGCTTCCACATGCAAAACACTATGTAAAAGTGTGCTTAACAACAAAAAAATCTTGATGTTTTAGAACTGTAAGATACAGATCTGACCACACAGCAGGAGTGGTTAGCATATTACATAGATGCATTGTTAGAAATTGCTAGTGGTTAGCATATTACATAGCATATTACATAGATGCATTGTTAGAAAACAGTCTATGTCAGTGTTGAGTAATAGAGAGGCTTCGTTCTTTGATATTTCTACTCTTCTCCACACTTCATAATACTACAGAATAGGTAAAGGATTCAGAGTTAATCCCCAAAAACAGTTCCACCGAAATGCATGCACTACTGTTGGGATGGCTGCAGCTATTTTATCATCCCTAAGGAGGGCAGAAAAATAAATGTGTACTTTCAAAACAGAGATACAATGAACCAGAATGACTGATTTGGCTGTATGTTTACATTAATATATTCTTCATCTTCATGTCCTAACTTAACATTTTTTAAAGCCAGCTCTCACTTTAAAAAACCCCAAACCCCCCAGTCACAAAATGTTTTGACAGGACCACAGGGTGAGTCCTGGTGAACACCAAGCTGAACATGAGGCAGCAATGTGCAGTTGAGGCAAAGAAGGCAAATGGTATGCCAGGCAGAAGGTGGAAGCCTGTCATCCTTCCCCTCTACTGAGCACTGGTGAGGCCACTCCTGGAGTGCTGGGTCCTGTTCTGGACTCCTCAGTGCAAGGAGGACATTGACATACTGGAGAGGGTCCAGCAAAGGGCCACAATGATGAAGGGATGGAAATATCTCTCTTATGAGAAAAGGCTAAGAAATCTGAGTGCTCAGGCTTGAGAAGAAAAGGCTCAGGGGTATGCCATTAGTGTACGTAAATACCAGAAGGGAGGGTGCAAAGAGGACAGTGGCGCCAGGATCAGAAGCAATGGGCACAAATTGAAATGCAGGAGCCTCTGCCTGAACATCAAGAAACACTTTGTTACTGTGAGGATCTAGCACTGTCACAGGTTGCCCAGAGAGGCTGTGGAGTTTCCCTCCCTGGAAGACATTCAAAAGCCATCTGGACATGGTCCTGGGCACTAGATGACCCTGCTTGAACAAGGGGTTGGACCAGATGACCTCAAGAGGTGCCTTCCAATCTCATCTGTTGTATGATTCTATGATACATGGAAGATTCTTTCCCTACATAGTGTTAATCACTTGCAGGACTGTGCTTAACACTTCGAATTGCAGTTGGGAACTTATCTCTTAGGAACACCCTTTCTAGGGGCAATTTTTTTAAGAACAGCTACAGCAATGAGCTATATGTTTGTCATTCTAGGCCGTGTCTATCATAACGTAATTTCTCTACAGGTGAAGTTTACTCTTTAGCCACCAGAATTTTTTCACTGAATGTCTCTACTGTGCTCCTTTTCCCTGGTAGGGCTTTGTTCAAATGTTGTCAAACGTAGAATTGCAGAGTTCAGATATTAAGAGACCTTTGCTGACTGCTGAATGTCACTGGAAATCTATGTGTACATAAATCCTGAATTAAAGGATACACTGCCTTTATTTTGTATATGCAAGCAAAAGAGGAGCAGGTCAGGGACTTTAAACCTATTTCAATGAAAGAGAGGCTCATAAAAGAAGGATAAATGACATACAGAGAAGGTGAACATGATGCAGGAAATTAGTTATGGATTTGCAAGGAAAAGCAATGCACTTTTGTATTGGTTCAGTCTCAAACTAAAACCTTATTTCTTCATTTGTGGAATAGATATATGTAGAAAAGGTCAAATCACAAGATCCAATTTTTAAACCAGTAAGATACTCGAATAAGCGTACCACATGCAGGAAGAGTGAAATCTTCACTGGTACCACACTGTGAGTAAGAACCTAGCAGCTCCTTTCCTTCCAGTTGGTCTCTGACTCTGCCCATGCACACGCTTGCTCACATGCTATATAACAAATCAGCCACGTGGTAGTTTCCATTTTAAAAGAAAGCAAGCATGAAAGCTTGCAAACCTTACAGATATTATCAATAACTGCAACACTTTGATAAGAGGCCAGATACAGACATTCTTTACAGACTGCAAAGAAGTGCGTGCAAAAGATTACCCCTTTCCCTCTATCTAATACCATGCTTAAAAACTTTCTGGGCTTTTAAAATGTCAGGTATGACTGTAGAGGAGAGTCTTAGTGCCAAACCTATGTCTAAGGTGCCTCAGAAAACTTTTTTCTCTTACTTGGCAAAAATAATTTGGAAGCCCTCTGGACTGAATCTTTCTATCAGAACACTCTTATTTTCAGGAAGGCATACAAGAGGGTAGTCATTTTAGAATGTGACTATGCAATGAATACCTATTAAGCCCTTAAAATATGTTGAGTTTTACCCAATATGTGTTTTGTTACAGCTATATGTTTCGCAAGCATAGCTGTATTTTCCACAAGTAAATTTATGCCTACTCAAACGTATTACGTGTTTACAAATATATTTTGCAAATGCAGGCAAAATTCACATTTTCTACATTTTTTTTCTGTGAAAAATACATATTGCAGTCATACAACAGCATGACTACCATTGCAGCATATTAGGTGGCAGGAAAGAGGCATCAATGAAACCCCAAGACAGGTGCTTTAAGGTGGAGCCTTCCTCTTGTTCTAAACTATGTCCTTCAGGCTCACCCAGGCAGTCAGCTTCAGCTGCATGTGATGCTATATCCCTGAGTGGGAGAGCCTGTGGTATAAAATAGAGTACTTGGCAGTCTTCCTTTAGACTTACTCAGATGGACTAAAATCAGAGGCACTTACTTTTTATAATAAAATGAATTGCACATTAAGCCCATATTTCAGATCAGTGGGTTTTTTCTTTATATTCTCATTTTTTAAAGGAACTTCCATGTCCTTCTACAGAAGTAGTCTAAGTTGTATCTTAATTCGTGTATGGAATCTCGTAGTTCACAATATCAACTTTTTTTTCCCCTAGCCTTTTAAGAAATTATTCTAAATTAAGGAGTGAAACTGTGGAAAAAACATATTTTAACTTTTGAAGGGAACATCTCTGCATGCAAATTCCACTGTAGTAAAAGCCAGGATGCATTTCTTTTAAATGCAGAGTCTATTTCTACTGGTCCAGGTAGCTTGTGCAGTTGTGTTACCTTGAACACTATTTTGCCAGCTTTAATCACATTGAAAATCTCACACTACCTGACACTTTACTTTAAAAGTGAAATGCAGCAGACAATGAAAAGTCTCATAAGTTTGAAAAAAAAAAAAATTCCACTGAAATGCTTTGAAAATAATTATTTTTTGCACAGTGGTTCAGCACGAGGATTTCTAACACCAGTTCTACATGCAGTTCATTGCATCCTAAAGGGCACTTCAAAGCCTTTCCAAAACTCCCACTGAAACTGTACTCCATCCTTTGCTTACTCCCCCTACCTCAACTCGTAACTGTTCAGGAAAACAACAGCAATGCCATTACAGCTTACCAGAAGATTAAGTTTTGGAGACTGGGAGAGAGAAAACAAAACAAAAGCACAAAAAATTCTTAAAACACTGTGGAAATTTTTTGTTTTCTTTTAAACTCAGGGTTTCTGAGTACTTAAGGAATAACAGCTGTGAGGGTAATTATCACTGCTTCTAGAACACTCACATAGCCGCGGAAGAAATAAAGATGTGGGATTTTTTTCCAGTTATTAGTATTTTCAGCTAGAATGAAAAAAGATTCTGCATGTAAGGAACCAGGTTTCTTTTGGGGTTTCTGTAGAAATGAAGATCACTAATGTAATTTTTTCCCATCTAAATACAACCATTGCTGGAAGTTTGCAGCAGAAAAAAGAACATGTCCATGTATGTACTTCCAAATAATGTTTTACTAAGACTGCAGAAAAAGATCCCATATGTTGCTTTACCTATACAACATTAACGTGTCAGCCTGTGGGAGCAGGCCAGGGAGCCATCAACATGTTTTCCTCGCCGACACTAGCATACAGCCAACTCTGTGTTCAAACTTACCTATACACAGGCAGTGCTCTCCAGATGTTTATACAGAGCCCTGAGACATACCCTACCAACAGGCTTACAAAACGTCAGTCAGCAGCCAAAGACATCTCTTGTCCTGACAAAAAGATGAGGAAAACAAAGAATCCCAGAGCAGCCCATTGGGCACCGAATTAAGGGGGGCAACAAGCAGGTATCATTCCTTTCAAAGGCTAACTGCGCTGGTGGCTTACTTTAAGGACTCAGATCGAACAGATAATGAGGTTTTGAAGTCCTATTCAAACCCTGTGAAAAGGCAAAACTTATAAAACAAACTATCTAAATCAATTTGAAAAACCACACAGAATGTCTTCGTAGGTTGTGTACTTCACGTGAAGACGCAAAGCAGGAGGAATAGGCAAATGATGCCTTAGAATGACAGGTGAGCACTTGCCAATTAACTTATTTGACTGATAACAGGAACGCAGTCTCCTGCTAACGGCTAACTGGCTGCTCTCTTTCCTATATCAGTAGGTCAGGTTTCTTGTGTGATTTTAGCCACCTTCACAAACC
Organism: Eulacestoma nigropectus; assembly: GCA_013397775.1. Lineage (NCBI taxonomy): Eukaryota > Metazoa > Chordata > Aves > Passeriformes > Eulacestoma > Eulacestoma nigropectus. Next base: position 22,247 of record VZTE01001600.1, read on the forward strand.
AGGAAAAACTGTAATTTATTGCACTCCAAGACTTGCATGTAAACACAGCCCTTCAGCTTCCATGGAGTAGACCGTCTTTAGGCCCACCTCCAGCCCTGGGCAGTCTCTTTTATTCATTGGGGTAAAAATTAAGACGGCTGACAGAAATCGCTAATGATCATCTTTGCGACCCTACAGTCAACCGAAAAAAATTATTATTAACCACACTACTTCTGAGTGGAGCCTGTTTTGACCACATCTTTGCAGGTTTTGTCCGAGGTAGTGCTTTTACCTCATCACAATTCTGTCAATTTAAGGCAACGCCCTCACGGCCCCTCAGGAGCTCTCTCACCTTCCGCCTGAACTTCTCCTAGACTGTCTTAAGTTTATCTTATTTTTTTTAGGACTCCACAAATCGTCCCAACACCTTTACTTCCCTTTCTCCCCAAAGGGTTTCCAAATGTTTAAAAATATCTCTTCGACTCGGTCCTCTGGCTCCGTCCCTCCCTCTCCTCACACACCCATGCGGGCTGTGGTGCCGAGGCTCCGCGACCTCCCCTGAAAGGAGCGGCCGCAGCGAGGAGCGAGCTTTCCAGCTTTACACCAGGGCAACAGGAAAATGCCGATGCCGGACTTACTTACAGCCCCATCTACACAGCGTGCTGTGCCTGTCCCAGGCCAAATGCAGGGCTTGTCCCCACGGCACGGACGAGCGCTCTGCCCCCGACTGGCAACAGCTCACAGCAGCGGGACAGAGCAGCTGCTTCCCAAGTTTCTGCTAAAACAGTGTCAGCAGAAAGTGAAATAAGGAGCTGGGGTTTGTACTGAAATGTTCCAAAACTGTTCACAGGGCTGTCTGCCAGCCCCTCCGCTGTGGTAAGGGTGAGGGAAACATTCTGGAAGGGAACAGCTAGCCCTGGGGTTCCCTGTCCTTCCCACTTGAACACTAAACTTACCTCCTACTCCGCTTCATCTCGAGCAGCTGCACAGCAGAAAGCAGAATAGGCCCGCGAGAAGCAGCTGCCTAACTTGCATCTCAGCTCCAGCCCCGCTTCCTCTCGGAGTGCCTGCCGTGGTGGTGGGGGCGAGGGAAGCCAGAGGCATGGTTACATGGTGCAGGGAGTGCCCACCAGGGACCAGAGGCATGGAAAGAGGCGCAGGGCTCAGGAGCAGGCAGGGGAGCTGGCCAGCAGCCCCTCCTGTGGGGTGAGAGCACAGCTATTCCTGCCTCCGGCAGGTCCTTCCTGTGCGTAAGAAGCTTCAAAAGTCCTCGAAGGCAGGTCTGGTCTGTCAAAATAGGGAAATGTGAAGATATATTTAAAAAGTCAGAGGCATGTGATATCCCTAAGGAGTTCTTGGAAATCCAAATGGTAATTTTTAATGCATGGAGTTGGCAGTGTGGCTGGTTGCAGGTTTACAGCACTTGCATAGCTTTCACAGATGATTTGTGTTTCCTGTTTTCCCACAGTAAAGGCCATATTTCATGGATCTGCAGTTAAAGGGTGCACCGTTCTCCATGTGTCTGATGCCATGTGACAGTAGCAGCTCTTCAGTGCATATTTTAGTTTGCTGCAACTGTACCTCACATGTTGGTTTATGTATTATATGAGAGGCTACAGCTCTTTACAACACTGGAACAAAAGCAAGGAGGCATTTCCTACTAGGACCCCAATTTAAAGAGGCCTTCCTTAACACACATGCACTCTTGTTGCAGCCAAACACTGCACATCCTACCCCTGCCCAAGAGCACTAATGTGTTAAGAGCATGCCTTTCACCTGAGCATGTATGCTACTGCCTCCTCCACAGGGAATCCAAGGCACAGAACATCATCTGAATAATAGAATCATGAAATGTGCTGAGTTGGAAGGGACCTTAAAGATCATCTAGTTCCAACTCCTCTTGCCACAGGCAGCGACACTTTTCACTAGACCAGGTTGCTCAAGGGCCCATCCAACCTGGCCTTGAACACCTCCAGGGATGGGGCATCTACAGCTTCTCTGGACAACGTGTTCCAGTGCCTCACCACACCCACAGCAGAGAATTTCTTCTTCATATCTAATCTAAATCTACTCACTTGCAGTTTGAGGCCACTCCCCCTTGTCCTGTCACTACGTGCCCTTGTAAATAGTCTGTCTCTATCTTAGTTGTAGGATCCCTTCAGGTACTGGTAGGCCTCAACTAGGTCACCTCAATTAGATCACTTTCTCTTTTCTAGGCTCAACAACTTCAATTCTCTCAGCCTTTCCTCATAGCAGAGGTGGTCCATCTCTCTAATCATCTTGGTGACCCTCTTCTGGACTCACTCCAGCAGGTCCATGTCCTCCCTGTGCTGAGGACCCCAGTGCTGGAGGCAGCACTCAAGGTGGGGTCTCAGGAGAACAGTGCTTTCACACCCAAGAAAAATATATCTTCATTCAGTAAAGAACACTGAATATTCAGAAAGATCCATTGGCAGCTCTGGATTTTAGAGAGTACCTTAGATTTAATTTTCCAGTATAAAGGTCTTGATTCAAAGCTTTGTTAAGTTCATACAATCTTTTTTTCTAGCAGGCGTGGGATTAATTTAGCTCTTAATTTAGCTGACTGACCATCCTGATATCAGGTCACAGATCCAATTTAATTCTGACTTCCACTTTCCCTACTTAATCCCTTCATCTGTGAACATTTGCAGCAGTCAGGAGTTAGACATTCCTGTTTGTGGTGAGCTGATGCTGGCTGTATGCCAGGGTCCCACCAAGCAGCTCTGTCATTTGTCCCCCTCAAGTGGACAGGAGAGAGAAAAGAGAACAAAGACTCAGGGGTCAAGGTAAGGACAGGAAGATTACTCAACAATTACAAAACAGACTTAACTTGGGGACATTAGCATAATTTATTACCAGTTGTTCTGTTTTAACCCCAGCTGGCTACTAAGCCCCACACAGTCACTTGCTCCCCACCTGTGGAATGGGGGAAAAATCGGTAGGGTAAATACCCTATAGTCAAGAGATGATCAAATAAACAATGTAAACAACTTTCACTTAGCCATGCCAGTTTGTCTTTGACACTTCACATAATGGGAGGTTTACCAGGGTTTACTTACTCAGAATGCAAATGAGATACCAAATTCAGGTAACATATAGTGGTAATTACTTAGGTATGCAGCTCGACTCACATAGAACTCTTTGGCACAATTGTTGAAGCATAGCTCTGTCCATTTTTTTTTTCACTTTATGGGAAAAACAACCAAAATTTTTATCACAAAAGCTAGAAACCACTGCCACAAAATATCAGCTGCAAAAGCAGTGAGTGAAAGAAAGCAGTCCTTCTTGAAGTCAGTAACTTTTTGAAAATTATTAAGAGGATTTCTAACATTAACATCTTGGTTTTGATATGTTAAATGAATTGTCATTTTCTGTTATTTTGCTTTTGTTTTCCATCTGGAAAGAGTAACAGGTATCAAATAAAGGAACATTGGTCCCTTTTCTGAGTCTTTATATTCAGTGAATCATAGTAAGCTCTTATAAATGAACAATATTAGGAGGGAATGAAGCAAAGGAGTAACTGTATCTTGCAGCAAAACCTGAGAGTTACTATGTCTAGGCAGGATGCATGAGATCAAAGCATTCAAAGAAGAGAGAATGTGACAGTTTTAGTTGCACAGCGTCTGAAGGCCACTTGTGTGGCGCTGCAGTTTTCTATATATGCCCAAATCAGTATAGTCAGTATAATTTTATTCCATTTGTTCACTCAGTAACATTTGACTTACTGCTCTGGTCATTCTGCCATGCACTGGTTTAATTTTTCATCACAAAAGAATGACTGGCGGTCGTATCAGCCAAGTACAGCTAGTATTTTCATTTTTTAAGGTGGAAAACAGTAACTTAGTATTAGGAAGCATGGTGTTCTGTGAGAAACACTACTGGATACTTAAAACAAGTCCTTAATTTCCCTTTTTGCTCTGGCACTCATATTTGAATTGCATTGGTGATGTGAGCAGCCATAAAGGTGGCCTGGTAGGAAGGTGACAAATACTGAACAAAAGAAGCTGCTTCTGAAAAATACTGACATCTTTGAGAGGTGCAGCTGGTCACCTTCAAGTGCAGCCAGGGTACGTAGAAACCAGAGATACCACGGATAAGCACACACTCAAGGGATTTTAATGGCAATTTATAATCTGTTAAGGTGGAAAATCACCTAGCTCCTAAAGAACAAAAACCACCATTGTCAAAAACGAGACAACTCGCTCTCGTTGTTCAAATTAAAAATGTTTATTTCACAACAAAAGCAAAAGAAAAGGGATCCTTAAAAATAACTGCAATAAAAACACCCAGGAACACGGGGATAAGGCACCAGGGCCGCCGCATGGCTGCCCGGAACAGGGAGCTGTACAGTGCCGAGGGGAGTCTCAGTAAACTGAGGCTCTAGTAAAAATTAGAAAAGTCTCTAATAGAGATAGAGGCCAGGCTCCTCAGCTCTGGCCTTCCTCACCACTAGTTGGCAGAAAAAGCGAGGCTCCACCTTGTGCAGGGCATTTTATATGGTGGTGGCTCCTCCCCTTGCCCAGCCTCCATGGTCCCGCTGGATTGGTGGAGTTATCCAGTGAGGTAATCCTTCCCTGCTAAAGAGGGAAAGTACCTCATTAGTATTCCGGGTTACCATGGAGCCCAGTTACAGGTGGGGCAGTGAGGAGCTATTTTTAGAAAATGACAGTTATGAAGCCCAGCCAAGTCAGCCTGGCCCTGGAATTTAATCTTCTATTAGGGCATAAATTTTCCTGTTAAAATAAAGTTTTCACCTTAGAACATAAACAACAATATAATTAACAACAACTTTAAACTCATGGGAATGGTATTTTAAAGGTAGAGACTTAAAATAGTTTCTATTAACTGGTAGAACATTTAAAATCCTTAAGAATGGGGGAGATGGTCACTCTGTGGGGATTGCTCGGGGTCAGCTTATGCCTGTGAGAGTGACTTTAACAAGGAACTTTTGAATACAAACAACATTCATCAACAATAATTACATTAAAGTTGGAAGTCTTTTGAAATGGGGAAAAACAGAATAACAGCCACTCCGTGGGGTGCTTGGGGTTAGCTTGTGCTTTTTGGAGTGGCTTTAAACCAACACCTTTACATGAGAACAACAGTTATACGACACAACATTAATTATCTAATTAATTTGGTGGTTCACAGAAGAAAAATTAGTGAGGCAAAGGCCAATTCTAAGTTGCTGTATATGACAACCATCATCTAATGGCTGTTACAGGCAAAATAATCAAAATTAGTGGTTGCTCAAAGTAGGATAACCTGCACTGTCTCACTGTTATAAAAAGGACTTATTTTTTATTCAAAATGGAGCCTCTTGGTCTCTGAGAACTTCACAGTTGACTCCCACATGACCTTTCTATCAGAGTTTGGACTCTCACTGGGAACACCTGCCTGACTCCAGGCTCTGTAACGTGGATCAGTTTTGAAAGGAGACTATTACCTTATTGGTTCAGTCTGTCCTCCCCTTTTTAGAGGTGACTAGATCCCTCTGGAAACCCTCCCCTGTCTTTTTGGATAGTGTCGCCCCTTCTGAAATCTGTCCAATTCACTTCTTATAAATATTATATATATATATATATATATTCTTATAAGTAACCTGTCATCTGGTGTTACACTGCTGCTGTGTTTGCTTCACTAATGGTAAGTTGTAGTACCTGTAGTAGTGTTTGGTTATTGCTGTTACTGCTTGTACTGCAGTACCGATTGACAACATATTATTGATTGATACTAACTATTGGTTGCTGACAGTAATTTTTAATAGCTTGGTGTATATATATTTATTCATATTCATTTATTAATTACTTGGATTTCATAAATTACATGGATTTCCTAGTAGCAACGTTTGTGGTATTTGTGGTAAAGCAGAGAAATTTAGAGGATAAAGCCTTCATGTTGTTGTGTATTACAGGACTCTATGAACCTATGGTTGCAGCTCTACACACCTAAAGGCCAGGTAACCCTTCAGGTTGTGATGCTTGGGAAAATCACTTCACGTCCTATGGTCCTTCCCTCTTTCTATTAAATTGTTTGAGTTAAAACTGTGTAGATTTCCAGCTTTCTGTCTTAGTCTTCCTTCCTGACTTCCTGTACCCTAGGAAAAGAAAGAAAAATTTTATTGTGCCATTTATAGAGAAGAACAAGTAGAGGATAGTATTAATACAAGACCTTATAATTTACATCATGTCCCATGCCTTTACACAGGAAAAAGGCAATACTTCACATGGAGAGACTTCAGATATCTCTCCTCTGGAACAGAAATGTGTACTGACATTTTTCTGTCTACCATAAAAATGTTAGTCATGTAGAATGACCTACTACATATAACATTTTCATTTCCCAAGAGGGGAAACAGAGAAACAAACGTAACATCTCTATTAAATATTGATAAAACCCAAAGAATAATATTTACTGTAAAGAAGAAAATATTCCTAAGGTAACAGGGGAATAGAATGAGATCACACAATTAAGTTTATACATGCAGGTAACGTGTAAAGTCCTTCTCTTCTGGTCAAAGATTTTTTTTCTGCCAGTTTAATTCTAATGGCATTGATCAGATTACAGTGATTTCTTTTGAAAGAAATATGATTGTGCTAATGATTTATCAGAACAACAGTATTCAAAGGTCATATATTTATCATATGTTAACAGGAGGTATGGTGTTTTTTTAATATCTTGCATCTTCATTAGGTATTGAAAATAATTAATTTTAATATTCAGAAATCTCTTTCCTACACATGTTCACTTAAGTTTTCTTTTGTACAAATAAATCAGTCTAATAAAAATAATGGAGCTGGTGATCTAATAAAAATAATGGAGCTGGTGATGTTTTACCTCTACATTTGTCTCAAATTTCAGGAACTGTGTGCTCCAGAAGACAGTGCACTAGCTGGTGAGAAGTTTACACTTGGTTTTTATTAAGGACTTGCTGCAGTAAATTTTCTTGTTGCTGTTTCCCCTCTTTCAATTGTCTGATATTGCAAGCAGTTTGGGGCAGATGCATTCTGTTATGTTTCTGTAATCCCTGGCACGATTAGGATTTCATGTTATTTTACATACGTAGGAGAATTTTAAAGTTAAAAAACACAAGTCAAGTAGAGACAAACTATTTTATTAAACTTAATTATGCCATACTAGTGTAAAATCTCATGCAGGTATGAGTTGAATACATTGTATGAACCATTAGATCTCCATGGATTCAGTACATACCTATGGAATTTGCAAATCAGTGTGTTTGTGTGAAAAGAAGTACAGAATCAAAGAAGCTGTAGAGCAAAGACTGGGATCCACAGGACATGATAAAACTTTAAGTGTCTCTCTTGAGAAGCAGAGAGACATTGAAAACAAATGGAATTAACTTATCACAGAAGGTTTTAAAAGGCTTTAAGTATGTATAACCAGCGTGAGAAAAGTTCTTTCCTTTTAAAAACTGTAACAGATTTAAGTACTTTGTTTTTCATTAGCATTTTGCTGCAAAAAATTCCTTTATTGCATTAAGGAATGTAACCTTAAAGGCTAATTTTATCTAAAGCAGGTTTTTTTCCCAAGGCTCTATTGACAAATGGTTCTTCTGAAGGGCAGTTCAGAGCCTACTTCATGTGCTTTGAATTAGTTTACTGAAGGAACCTTTCTCGGTCCATTGACTCTGCCCTGGAAAAAATAAGTTAGACAGACCTCTGCAATGCAAGCTTAGTCTTCAGTAAATACATGGAAAACTCTGTTAGCATTCAGACTATGATTCAGAATAACTTTTTAGGTCACATTATTTATGAAAATTTTTATTGAGTTTTCACAGCTTGATAACAGAGTAAGATGTGCTCTTGGAATCAGCCGTCTCCCACTCCCTGCAAGTCTTATGCAGACCTTACAGACACTAATATTGGGCCTCAGATCTTTCTGCCATCTGCTTTAGTATCCGTTTTTCAGCAGATTCTAAAGCACATCAGCAGTATTTGATTGCTATCTGCTGTGCAATTGCAGTGGCCCTGACAGCAACCAGTAAATGCCACTTCCTGATCATAATCTTTTCACTGACAGTCCATTCACAAAAAGCTATGTAGAAGGATTTTCTTCGAATCACAACCAGATTTATCTGGGACCTCTTATAAGAAGGGAAAAACCCCTGAAAGTCATGTACTATTTTAATTTTGTATGACTACCTCACCTAGGAAATTCTTCAAAATGAAACAGTGGGATACATAGCAATGCCCTGCTGGACATGACCTTACCCTGTGGCAAGAGATATTTATTATCTGAGGGTACTTTGCCCAGGAAGCTGTTCAAGATAAAGCAGTAGTGTCCATTGCAATTACGTAATTATGTTACCTTGGTGTAAGCACTTGGATCTACTGACAAGACTCAGAACACATTCAAACACTTAGTTGGGCATGTACTTCTAATGATTGTAAGTCTTTTATTGACACCACATGCATGAAAATCTACTCATATATGTTGTGGTAATATACATGTGGCACTTGTGAGTATAGGAATGGCACAACCTCTTACATATAGACTGAGGAATTTATTAACATGAGGTTTTTTCAGTTCTTTCTTTCATTCACTGTACATGAAGTGACTCAGACATTAAATTGGGATTCAAAAAATATTTTCACTCTGGAGAGAGCTTTAAGATACCAAGTTAACTTGCTTCAAGCTCACCATGGAACTGGGATATTGATTCCCATCTTCAGTCAACAGATGATGTCATCACATAGATCATACAATTTCATTTTCAGAAAAGCACTTGGAACGTCCTTCACAAGAAATCTGTCATTCTACAGTAAAGTCTCTTCTTCTAGAATCCTGTCAGAAATGGTGTGATAACTGCTAGAGAGCAGATGTGATGGGATAAGCTCTCTTTTTTCTTCTGTAACCTTTCTGGTGCACATTTGAACACTGCCTTCACCTATGACTAGAATTATTTTGCAGTATCACAATACAGATGAATTTTAGAGCAACTGAAAATGCAAGATAAAATGAAACAAAAATGGACAGATACAGCCAAGCAAATTACAGAATAATATTTTGCACATGATCCCACAATTTTGTGAAAACATTTTGCCTAACCGTGTAAGTGAATCACAGAATTTTTACAGTTACATTGCTTAATATGTTTGTAGCTGTTGTGGGACTGCTTCCAGTCTTTGTCCTTAGCTACAGTTGTGATATTAATCTAATAATATTTAATACAGTAATGCTAATTGATGGAGTAACAATTACCTTGATTAAACAACTTAGGCTTTGTGTGTGTGCTTTGCAAGATAAACATTGCTGGTACAAACCACTCTTTGTTTCTTTTTGCAGGATCTTCCAACTCTGAAATCATGTGTAGCCTCTAATTTAGGCAACCACTAATCAGGCAGAAGTGCATTAAGAGTTGAACCTAGGCTGATCAATGCACATGACATGTCAATTGAGTTTGTACTGTGGATGCTAACTTCAACATTTGTGTGTCTTTCTCCTTTTTTTATCACTAGCTAAATTTAGATGCTGGGTTTTGTGGCAGTGCAAATGGCTGGAGCCACTGGGAACCCGGAGGGTAATACCGAATTCAGCCTGTGGTGGTTGGCCAGTAGATCAGGCACTGAAGTATAAGGCAACTCACCTTGGCTTAGGGTGATGGTCCACAATTCCCCAGGACCACGATCTACATATTTTTCCCTGATAGGTTGTTGTTCTTTCCTCCCCATTTTATGTATATGTTCATGTATATTCATTTCTCCTTTTTAATATGCATCAATTCCACAAAGTTCTCTGGTTCTCGATGCCCCATTGGTTCTTTCCCTAAGTCCCGCCCATGTATTCTTCCCACTGGTTCACTTGTTCCTAACCCCGCCTTCCATGGAAAATCCCATTGGTTGTTGCCCTTATCCCCGCCTTTCCTATCCCCAGTATAAAACCCCTGGTAACCCTCAGACCCTGGAGTTTCTTCTGATTTCTCCTTGTTGGTGTGTAAGCTGCAATAAACTTTCCTCATTGGACAGCTATTGGAGAGTTCCTCCTCTCTCACTTCTTTGTCTCTGCCTGCGTGTGCCTTCCACCTGCTTAGGGAGAAGCTCCCTCGGGTGAGGAGCCTCTGACCCGCACTGAGGATTTTGTGGAGTGTTTGTTGAGCTGCCTTTCTGCGGTCAGCTCCCCGGCTAAATCTCCGGGCTCTCTTTGAGCAGCACGCGGCCAGCAAGAGCCGACAGGGTTTCACTGCAAGATAAAGGAAGGAGCAATAACCCATTCTAAAACGTCCATGCAGAAATAAAGTTAACCCAGAACAGAATTGCACTTCAGTAGTCTGACTGCATGGATAACAACACAGCTGTTGGACCATAACTGTACATGTTTTGCAGCAATAGAAATCCCCAGTTTGCCTAATACCCATTTAAAAATAAATATCATTTAAAAAGTTTGCAAGACTCTTATCTACAGGTTTGTTTTTAGTGAAGTATTCTTTTTAGACTTTGTAAGTGGAATTCAAATATAATGCTAAGTATTCGGTGCATCAATGGCTGTTATTCTCTCCAGTTACGCTCACCTGTCCAACAGAAACAAATCTGCAGTATTGCTTTGTGTACACTCACAGTCATTTCTCATCTCAGTAATTTCATTTGTGTGAGGTTGTATTATATTTTAAAATGCTGTCTTCAGATTTAGGTAGCAACAGCATTGACTGGGAAGCAGTGTCAAATACCTGCCAAAAATTTAATTTTACATAACTTCCAGTGGAAGTGAAGCTTGAGAATTGTCCATATATTTATTTTTGAGAGGAAGAATTGGTTAGAATACAACCAAACCATTAAAAACTATTCTGAGCTGACAGAGTTCTCAAGCTGCTTAATAAAGCAGTCTAGATGAGGTGTGGCATTAAGCACATTCTCAAGTACTTTCATTTTCTTAGTGAGTCCTTTTGGCCTAAAAGAAGAGTTTCTATTCGTATAAGCCAGTAACTGCAATGTGCACTAGAATTTCTTGCATATCCTTTATTTCCTTCAGAATTGGATTGTTCTGCAGATATCAGTAAAATTTAAATTTAGAATCAGCAGACTTTATATGTACAGCTTACAACTAAATGAGCTATATAATGAAGATATGTCTCAAAAATAAATCGCATCAGAGAAAAACTAAATTAAGTCATTCTCCTTAGCTTTTCTCCACCTGTTTCTTGAGGCTGTGTTGTTGCACTGTATGGTTTTTTTATCTGGTATTTCCTCTTGCAGCTCTCTGGTAGCTGCATACAGCCAGACTATGTCATTCACGTCTTTTAATGACTTTTAGCTCACACACTCCAAATACTTCCTGATTGGAGGAAAGCATCCATGAGTTCTAGATAAATAGTGTTCTAGTTATGACAAGTGAAAGTATATGTGAAATACCACTGATGATTCAGTATTTTGCATGTGCCTATCTCTGACTGAGAGGCCAAATATTGCAATTTTTATGCATGGTTCAGTTATAATCAGTGCATAAATCGAAAAATGTTTGAAGTTGCTCACATATAACTGACTGCTGCAGATTCTGGTAGACACATTCTCCATACACTACACCATGTACAGAAATGTGTTTAGCAATCCATTAATGGCAGTAGTTAATGTAATGATCTAGTCAAGATTAGAATTATGGAAGCTAAAATAAGCAATTTGAATTACTGTTAAGAGCAAGAGGAAGTTTGCAGTTCCATACTACAAACTGCAAAAGTACACATGAAAGAGCTGCTGCCTATTTTTTTCGGCTGGCTGCAGTATGGCAAACAAGCAAGCCCTCAGTGTTGTAAACAGTGTTTCTCTCACACTGAGATTGACTTTTCCAGTCATAAAAAACATTTGCACTTTTTAAGGTGATATAGTTAAAGATGTAGAATCAGAAGCAGGTGAATGAAGAAAGAGAGGATGTGGTTCCTACAGATGTACAGAACACTGTATATAGCCAAAAGTAATCTTCTTGGCATGTTTTTACAGATGTGACACTGAGAAGGAAACTCCACTGTGTATGTTGTTATCCTCTATTGCTGATGTGAAGCTTTAGCTGCTGATCTAGCTTCTATGTAACCAGATTTGTTTGACTCCTGGATAAAGGAGTCATCATTTTGATGATGATGCTATCATCAAAACACTCAATCAAATATTGAACTTTGTGGAGAAAAAGATTCTACATCCTGTATCTTTCTGTGTTTTCAACATGATCTTTTCTCATGTACATGTTTCTGTGTAAAAAAATCTTCCCTCTGTCATTATTTTGTTATGTGGCCTGGAGTAGATCCCATACTTCAGGAAGGAGTGAAATCCTGCCCCTGCTACTAAGAGTGTGAGTCTTGATCTTCAGAAAGGTCAAGACTTCATCCTGCATCTAATATTCTGAAGCTGTACAATGAAGACATGGCTATAACAAGTCCCTGCTTCTTTCACAAGAGTATTGGAAGTTGAAGTGTGAGAAGTTTCCCTTTACAGAAATTAATGAGTTTTGTTAATTAACTATATTTTTGTCAAAACACAAATTCTAAAAAAAAAAAATCTGAAAGAGTTGTAAAAAAGATCTTTTTTTTAAATCATGAGATTTACCTAAACAAAATGGGCTTTTCTGTCTCCCTCTCTAGTCATATTTTCTTTCAATATTTAATCCCTACTGATAAACTAAGTATAGTTTAGTCAGATGGTTTAACTACTTTCATAATACATTTTGCATATACTTTCTGAAAAAAACTTACTACTTTAGTGAAGTCTGAGTCAACATAATTTCAGGGACTAACTAAAGTTAGCTACTCATTCCTTTTTGGACTAGTTGAATATTTTTTACTGAGCATTCATAATAATAACAACATCAACAGCAGCAGCAACAACAACAACAATAATAATAACTGTTATTACTGTTATTAATATTTTTATTTTCATATTCATTGTCTTCACCATCATCAACATTATTTTAAATTGTTTGAGTTTTATGGAAAATGTTGATTTTTCAAAAGCTAGAAGTTTCCTTTCACTGAAACAAATATTTTTCAAAAACTATTATAACTTAACTATTTAGTTATTTATGAGAAGAGGGTGAAGAAAATAATCTCTGTCTAATGGGGAATGTATAGTCCTTTATGAACTGTATTTCCAAGCCAGAATACATCTTCAGAAATGTACCAATGAAGACATGAGACTATGGCGAATCATAGAAGAGGAGAGACTAGAATCTACTAGAATAGAAAAAAAGGAGCTTGAATCATTCAAATGCAAATATTTGGGGGTTTATTACAATTAAAGGGGTATTTCTCTCCTCTTCTTCCAACCACATTAGTTTATGTGGTTCTGTATGGGTTGTAGCTTTCTTTTCTTTTGGTCATACAGCTAGAATACTTACTTTCCCTTAAGAATGACTTCAAATCGTACTTTTTAAATTATCTTACTGTGGCTGATTGGAAGTTCTGAAAGATTACAATATATATTAAGTATATTATGGAGTGAACTGTATCTGGGAGAAGGTAAGTATAGCAGTTTTCTCTTCTCTTCAGTATGGTGAGTGTTCTGTCAAAGAATCACAGAATGGGTGAAGTTGAAAAGGACCACAGTGGGTCATCTGGCCCAGTCTCCCTTCTCAAGCAGGATCAGCCTAGAACACGTTGCACAGGATTGCATCCAGATGGTTCTTGAATTCATTTCCAGTGAGGGAGACTTCACAACCTCTCTGGGCAATCTGTTCCAGTGCTCAGTCACCTGCAAAGTAAAGTTCTTCCTCATGTTCAGGTAGAACTTCCCGTGCATCTGTTTATGCCTGTTGCTTCTTGTCCTAACTGTCCTATTAGATGTGGAACATTTAAAGTGGTATTAAGACAAGAAACTAATGCATGCAATATAAATATTTAGAAAGATAGAAAAAGAAAATACATGTACTAGGAAACGAAATAATAGTTTTACAAGTCCAGGATGACCATGAAGGTAGAATACTAAAACAGTCAAAGGATAAGGCCTTCTGAATATTTTTAGCAGATAAAATGAACCATTCATCTTCCTATTTTCACATTTTTAAAACGTGTTTGCAAATTTCAGGCAAAATAGGAAGGAAGTTGCACAGGACATGTTAGAAACACAGCAGAGAAGTTGTAGAGTTGTTAAAATATAACAAAGAAAATCAGAGCAGGAAAAAATGATTCCAGAGTGAATCCATCCTCCAGAATGAACAACAATAATAAAAAGGGTAAAATGATACAAAATCATGATACAATTTTGGTAAAATCTCAGAAAAAATACCTGGAGACATTCAGAAATGTTGGAAAGGTTCAATAAAGTGCAAATTTCTAAGAACATGTATAAGAAGCACACACTGTGAAGGAAAGAGAGGTAGAAAACTTTTCTTTCTTTCTTCCATTCAGATGAGCATAGCCACTGTTCAGTATCTCAAAACTAGTACTCAAACTGAGATTATAGGAGTGTGACCTTATGTTGTCATAAAATTTACAGGATAGGAAACAAAGAAATAGATCATAACATTAAATAGTTTGAAATAGTTGTCTCCCTCTTTTAATTGATGCACTATCATTTCTAATACTTTTTCTCATCCTCATTTTAACTGTTTTTACAACCTTCTGAAAAGGCTCATATTTTAGGGTTTAAAGGAAAAGTATTTTCTGATATTTGCTCTCATTTTAACACTTAATTTAGACTCTGCTTTTCATTGAATATTTGTAGATTGTATTAAAAATTCGTCCTTCCTTCTTCCTGTCTTCTCTTCAAAATCTTGAGATTTTTTACTTATACCCCTCAGTCAGTGATTGATTGAAGCCTTTGAAGAAAGCTGGCAAAAGCGTTTCCCAAAGATAAATGTCAGAAATAGTTATGGTGGGTTTTGTAGTAAGATATTGGCAATGAAGGAAACCATTGCCCAAACACAAGTTTGATCAGAAGCAGATCTGTGTCATGCTATATTGACATTGATTGCAAAGGCAGGAAGTTATCCTATTTGGCCTGGTTTTCCAAAGGTGTACAGAGAGCCTGAACAACATGAGAGTGGGACACAGAGAAAACACAGAAGGACCATTTTGATAGAATGTGGCAAAAGAAAAAATACTGAGAATGCTGGAAAAAATTTCTCCCAGTTTCATTCCCATTGCCTTTAGTGTCATGAGAGAAGTAATGTGACTGTATGTCATCAATAACGTGACTGGCTACACAGTTTCAACTTAGAAAACTGACTAGTAAAATTACAATACTGACTAATTGTTCATGTTAGGATTAGGAACATTTCTCTAGGTCACTGCATTTTTAGGACACAGCAGTCTAATTCTTTTTATATTTGTTGTCTTACACTTTAGTTTCTCCACTGCCTTGACTAGTGTTCTATAAACACTTCGTAGATTTCTGACATTTCTTGAAGCTCATTGCTTCAGAACTCACCTCAGTGATTCCACTTAACCAAAGACAGAATCGTCTTCTGGATATGACACTACATACATAGGCTGAAACCTCTCTTACCATTGTGTCAAATTTATCATCTGTGATTGTCCTTATATTTCATTTGATATTAATGTTTTCTGGCTACAGTTGGTCAATTTGACAAAGATATCCACTTGGAAAGTAAAATATTTTCATTTTAGTATATACTTTACTATTTTCAAAAGTTTACGTTTGTGATATATACTAGTACACTTTAGTGTGGGAAATGACAAGTATTGACTTTTAGCAAGAGCACAGTAAATATAGCTCTTTTATTTTCAAATTGAAATTTCATTTTGTTTTTTGATACCATTTCCATGAGAATGGCTTTGGACTCTTCACATCTACTTGAATTTGATTTGCAGCTGGGCTCTTTATTTTATCTCTTTACCTTCCCTTGATCTCATATCTTGCTACTAACTTTTCTCCTTTTAACAGTATCTGCAAATTTAAGTTCTGGTATTATGAATAGCACTTTCATAAAATAATCTACTGGTTATAACTGGGCTACTCTCAGGAATTAAATCAGCTGACAAGTTTTTGTAGATCTGAATATCAGATACAAAGGCCAAAGGGTCAGATCTCCTGTACACACAGGAGGTGCTGTGGTACACCTTATACTCAGCTACTCAATCTGAAGCCCAGCTGCCTGCTCTTAAGTTTGGCTGTATTTCTTCTAAAGACGGTGTTGTTTTGGGACACGAAGAGATGGGGAATTCAACATTTGCTTTAGTATCTTCGCAAAAGTTAATCAGATTCCTTTTGAAATTTATTTGGATTTCTCTTGCTCGACTTTCAGCCATTGGTTCTTGTCATTTTTTCCTTTGCTTGTTAAAAACACCATCTGTACAGGGTGTTTTTATACATGGGTGGTAAAGAAGCACTGAGAAAAATATATGTTGGTAGGCGAAATCTGTGGAGCTCAGTAAGACAATGTAAAGGACCATCCTCAAACTTCTCATCACCTTTTGACTCTGTTTTGCATTCCCTTTCCCACTGTTTTGAACAACTTTTTTTGTTTTAAGCAAAAAGTGAGCAGTTCTGAATTTGTTTCTGAGTAAGTATACATTCACTGCTAATTTGTCATTAGCTGCACTAAATCAATGCAACTTTGTGCTGAAAGTTGTCCCATGCTCCTATATATTGTTATTTTTTACTCACAGAAGATCTCTGGGATAGTTCTCATTCATGTGATGGTGTTCCTATCCAAGATGGTTTGAATTCAGAATACAAGAATTAATAAGAGAATATCACTAACATGGTCTCATTGCATTTGGAGTTTCTGCTACCCAACCATTGTCTCTCACATTACAATATAACTTCTTGAATTCTGAGTTGCTACAGTACTTCACAGAAATTAAGTTTGTGATGAAGATTCCTCTATAATGCAGTAATACATGAACTGTATGTAATAGAACTTGTTAAATATGCAGGGTATATATGTGTACATCTGCTGTTACCCATTTGGCAGTTCTGTTGAAAGCTGTAGCCAGAGGCCAGATATGGCAGATAAGAGGGAAAGAATCTCTGATAGTGTAAATAGTGACAGCTTCATTGCCCATTATAGAGCCATGACAGTTTGTTCCGGTGGAGCAACTGACTGTAAGAACTTGAATCCTTGAATTATTCTGATCTCAGGAGCTTCACATCTCTGTGAAAGGGCAATATTATTATTCCTGGATGATAGTGTCAGGTGGATTCAGTTTGCTTCAATCAGGCTGGGAGATGTGTTACAGCCTCTTTGAAATTAAGGTCCTGGACAAAAGACCTTAGGAACAAGATTGGGATAGAAATAAATGACAGATATTTCCTGCAAATTGACAAGAGTAGGTTCTTGATGTATTTACTTCATTGAGAGTTTCAGGGTCAAAGATTTTATGGGATGAACTGTTCTTAATTTTTTATCCTGTAGTTTATGGGGCTTTTTGTTTTGTTTTTTTGAAACATATAGTCAGCTATTTTACTGGGAAATTGTCACTGTAGAGCCAGGAACAAAGAGATGTAGCAACACACAAATCCAGTGAAAGAACGAATTATTTATTAATTTTACAATCATTTTTATATAGTCTAGTTCCATAAAGCGATTGGACAATGTTCACACACCTCCTAGGGTGATTGGTTTAGGTTCTATCACATCCACAGTAAAACATTTTTCAGTGTACCATAAACAGAACTTAGCAAAACACCAGATGTGAATATCATCTGCATAAACTATCTTACTGTTTTCATATCTTGCGTGAGAAAGGAAAGGTTCTCAAAGAATTAATGCAAGAAGCTGGAAAATTCGTCTGCTAGCAGCATTTCGGTATCCACAGGAAATTACTCTTGTAGTATGGCAGTGTGTCACTTTTTATTTCACTGAAGAGGAATACCACACTTGCTTCTCTGATTCCTCCCGTATTTCCACTCCTTTCTATGACTTAATGAATTATTCATTCAGGTCCCTTCTTACCAAAAAAAAATGCAAAGATTCTTCATGTTTTGCTATTGATTAATCCAAATATTCTTTTTTATATTTTTATCAAGAGCTATAATTCCAAAAATCTTCCTTGCTTCTGATTGTACTTTCCTCTATTATTGTTCTTTACAAGAGTTTCCCACAGGTAGTGTTTTGAAGGAGCTCTAATATATGAGTTGGACAGTGCATTGCAAAAAATAAGTGTTGGAGAATGCTGAGGAGGAGAGAAGGTCAAGAAAGAGTAACAATTTTTTTTTACTGCAAAAGCTTAAATCATCAAAGATTTTTACGGAATTAACATGGAACCTTATCTGAATCCTACTAAACATATACACACAATACTTCTCAGCTCTTTGTTGCTCACTAAAGACAGGCGATTTACTATTATATCTCAATATAGTTGAATATTCCACTTTACCAATTAGTGTACTTGTGGTGGCTAGAGCAGTCAGCTGCCAGATGCCCACCCAGCTGCTCTTTCACTCCTCTCCTCAGCAGGACAGGGGGAGAAAATAAGATGGAAGAGCTCATGAGTCAAGTTAAAGACAGGGACATCGCTTAGCAATTGCCATTGTGGGCAAAAGAGACTTGACTAAAGGAAAATTATTTTAATTCATTGCCAATTAAAATAGATGTGGGCAATGAGAAATGCAGATAAACTAAAACAACACCTTCCTCCACCCCACCTTCTTTCTTTTCCAATGCTCAATTTCACTCCATCATTGCCGATTCCTCTACCTCGCCCCACCCCAATCCCTGCCCTGCATGGCACAGGAAGATGGGGGAATGTGGATCGTAGTCAGTCAATAACCATCCCTCTCCACCACTCCTGTCTTCTCACACTTTTCCCCTGCTCCAGTGTATGTTTTTCCCATGGAGGACAGTCCAGCAGGCCAGATGGCTCCAGCATGGATACCCTACAGGCTGTAGGTCCTGCTGGTAAACCTGCTCCAGCATGGGCTCCTCTCTCCACAGCTCCACAGGTCCTGTCAGGAGCCTGTTCCATTGTGGGCTTCCCACAGAGTCACAGCTTCCTTTGGGCA
Organism: Eulacestoma nigropectus; assembly: GCA_013397775.1. Classification (NCBI taxonomy): domain Eukaryota; kingdom Metazoa; phylum Chordata; class Aves; order Passeriformes; genus Eulacestoma; species Eulacestoma nigropectus. The sequence goes on from VZTE01001600.1 coordinate 41,152, forward strand.
TCCACCTGCTCCAGCATGGGGTCCTGCTCAGGCTGCAGGTGGATATCTGTATCCCTGTGGTCCTCCATTGGCTGCAGGCACACAGCTGCCTCACCGTGGGCTACATCACGGGCTGCAGGGGAATCCTGCCTAGAGCACCTCCTCCTGCCATGTCTGCACTGACCCTGGTGTCTGCAGGGTTGTTTCTTTCACATACTCTCACGCCTCTCTCTCTCACACCATGCAGTTTTTTCTCTCACGTCTTCATTAAGTTTCCCCCAATGCCACCTCTGCCCCGGCCGTGGGCTCAGCCGCACCCTGCGGTGGGTGGTTGGATCCGGCTGGAACCGGCTGTGCCCGGCTGGGGCAGCCCGGCCTCCCGTCACGGAGCCCCCGCTGCTGCCGGGGCCTGGGCACCCACACCCTGTGCAGGGCCTCTCTTTGTATAGTATTTTCCTCTTTCTAATTGTATGCTATTAGAAGTTAGAGATCAAAAATATCTTTAATTTGTATTATATTTATCAAGATTATTAATATTTTGGGACTTTTCTTCTTCCATAGCCTTTTTGGCATCACGTTGCTATGGCGAGGAATGTGTTCTGTGAAAGCTTTAAGAGATTTTATGGAGAAATCACACCCACTTTGTAATCAAGCAAAGCACACCATGAAAATATTTCATCATTTTAGGTCTCTCAGGAGCCTCTCTGGGTTACTCCATGCCTTGCCCACATCAGTGTCTCACCAACATAATCAGTAAAAGGGATTGTGCCCAGCACAAAAACAATTTCATGAAATAAGGACCTTCTCTGATATTTGTTCTGAGCTACCATCATGAAAGTAGTTGGGATACCATGGAGCATGCATAGGTTTTTTGGGTGTCTTCATGCAGAAGAAAAAGGAATGATTAATCTGTCTAAATTACTTTTGTTTTTGATTCACTGAAGACCTTGGCTCCTAAAGTACTACCCTTAGGGACACACAAGGTACAATATTCAACCTTGAACTTCAACTCAGAGCTGCTTCTGACTTTCATAAATAGGATTTTAGTCAGATTTCTAAAGCATGTATGTGTAAATGCTGCCCCTGTGGCAGTTATTCAAGCTTCTTTTGAATTCCATCTATCCATTTAGTCATCCCTTCGAAGTCAGTCTCTATTACCCATGTATTAAGATGTATTTTAATGGTGACAGTAACAGGCTGACTTAAAAAAAAGCTGCCAGTGACACTAAGGAGTTCTTGGGTGGTGAGGAACTGGAACAGGTTGCCCAGAGACATTGTGGATGCCCCATTCCTGGAGGCGTTCAAGGCCAGGTTGGATGGCGCTCAGAGCAACCTGGTCTAGTGGGAGGTGTCTCTGCCTGTGACAGGGAGTTGGAACTAGATGATCATTAAGGTTCCTTTCAAGCCAAGCCATTCTTTCATTCCATGATTCTATGACTTTACTAATGTAAAAAATGATGACTTTAGGAGAGTTTTGTCCTTTTCACAGGTCAGACACATAATTATTAAAAGGAGCTAACCCAATAAATACAGTGTCAGCTACTGTTTTGAGCACACAGATTTCCATCTGAACATGTGGCAGGCCAGCCTCAGTTTCCAGTGCCTTAATTTGCTAGAATATTTTGTCATGTTAGAATACAATTGTGAGTTCTCCTTTCAACTAACACAGTATTAATCATAATTGTGTAATCAGTATAGATGGCAAAAATATATACATAGCATGAAACAGTCGAGATTAAACACTATGGAAGCTATGGGGTTAATCACAATCATCTCTCATCTTGATAGTAAACTCAAATTGACACTGATTTTTAGTCTGATAATTAACATGGTTCCGTGTTTTTTCCTTTAACCTACTTTTCTAGTGAAAACTTTTCCAAAGAGATGCTAGAGGCTGTGACAAAGAGTTCTAAGGGAATTGGCCACTGGATTAAAATTCACCTTTATGTAAAAAGCCAGATCCTGAGAGAACTACATTTCTAATGTAAATGTATTACCTTTTTTTTTTCTTTTATCAGTGCTTTATTGCAGGTCTATTTTATTTAGATGGCAAGAAGCTTTCTGTTTTGACTGACTTAGCTGAGGCTACTTATATCTATGACAGATATGCTGCTGTGAGACAGAAGAGAAACTGTCAGCCAAATGTATAGTCAGGATGGAAGAACACCTCTATTCTTTTTTCTTCACTATGATTGACTTAAGGGGGCAAAATCCTTCATGTCCAAGCCCTGTCTCCTCTGTACACCTGGCACATACGCCATTTCACTGAACAGATAACAGAGAACATGCTTTTTTTATGGCAACATTTTTTGCACCATAGGCACAGTGCTCTTTTGAAAGCAAGACAAATGGTTCTGTGGACATGTACTGTTAGGAAAACAGATTTCAGTCAAAGTCAAGAAGATGTATCAATTTGGGAAACATTTCATGAATCACTTCTATTTGAAATCAGGGTTGTGAATAAATACTACTGGAATATTATACAAATGCCATGTGTTTACACAGTATTACACCTGACCCAACCGACTCTTTTGGTCTGACATCCATGTTTTCCCTATTCCCCATGAGCACAGCCACAGACACACCATAGGAACTGTGGCCTCCACTGTCCCTTAAAGCCGCATAAATCTGAATCTGGCCTTTGCTTAAAATAGATTGTCCCTAGTGTAAGGGATATAAATCTACCCTGAAGATGTCCGTATGTGTGGAATCAAATACAAAAGTGTATCTGAGCTTTTTTTTTTTTTGGTACAACTAAAAATGCTTCATAAATATAACTCATACAGTATTTGGCCTGTTCAATTCAGGTAGGGGTTGCTTTAGTGTTTGCCTGAGTTTTTTTAGAAGTCTTTGGTAATACAAATTGAAGTCGTGATAAAAATTTTAAAATAAAAAAAATCCAAACAGCATGAAAAGTTTCAGTAAATTCATATCCAAAAAAATCAAAGCTGAAAAATATCTATAATGCATTTATATAATAACATCCACAATACTTCCCACTGTGTTTATTAAGTTGGCTGCTTTTTATAATTATTTAGCTGTTTCTAGCAGGGACCCGTGAGAAAGAGGAACAAAGCTCCCCTCAGGTCATTATTTTTCAGATTAGTAAAGTCCCAGCATTCCTTGGTGTCACTGCCAGCATTTTTATTAAGTCAACCTGTTACTTGCACCATTAAAACACATCTTAGTAGATATGGGTAATAGAGACTGACTTGGCAGGGATGACTAAATGGATGGACGGAATTCAAAGGAATTTAAACTTAAATAACCACCACACGGGCAGCATTTACACATACATGCTTTAGAAATCTGACTGAAATCCTACATCCAGGTGAATAATAAATAAAAGCATTTGTTCTTCTGGTGGTTGCTAGTGGCTCTGTTTTATTATTTTCATGCTGGATGGCTAAAAAGTAGAAAGTGTGGCAGCAGGACATCATTATGATAGGTGAACATCTGAAAATGTACAGCTTTAGCTAGGTATCCGTAAGTTTATTCCTTGCTCAATTAAAGGTTCACCCTTTGGTGTCTGCTAAAATTTGGATGAAAGTTTCATGTGAACAGGCTGTCTCAGGATTTCTACACAGAATTTTCTGCTCTCACTCAGGCTGAAAAGGTGCAGAGAACAGTAAGGGATAATAAAAACAAGAGGGAGAGTAGCAATGGCTATGTAAGAACTATATAATTTCAATAAATGAAATTGAAATTAACTAATAATAAAAATAATAAAATAGCTTCAAAGTGCCTTCCTTCTTTTGTCCTCCACAAATCCTTGGAACTCCTTTTGTCTTTACTCCTTGTCTTACTCTTGCTTTCCAGTGCTCAGTAATATGTTTCCTTTGACCTTTATTTGTAAAGCTAGGCCAATATTTTTAATCAAGTGTTTACAGTCAGACGCCTAAATCTATATTAAGCATCTAAATAAAGTTTGCATTTTAAAGGAGCCAAGCACTAAGTCAATAACAATTGCAGCCTCTAACTACTACTGAAAAGTAGTGCAGCTCTTTAGGTGCCTCATTCTCTACCCCCCAAGCTGGAAAATGTTTGCAGTCATTTTGGTATAATTCTTACCCTTACTGTGCAGTATAGTCCTTATGTTAAATAAAATTCTGCTGTCATGCTGTACCTTTGATATAAGAACAGAGGAGCATTCATGTCTGACCCAGATGTTTGAAATAACTGTACATCTCACAGATATTTATATATTTTGTGGTTACACTTGCTCTCACAAAACTACTTGAAATCTTATAATTCTGTTGTGTTCAGTGTATGATAAAAAAGCTGGCTATACAAGAAGAAGAAAACCATGATGTTATTTTCCTTTTTTTGTTAGGGAAATGGTGTATTAGTGGAAAAGTGCTCTGCTTCTGCTGAAAATGTTCATTCATCTCTTGCATATGATCCTCATACTACCTGTCTCCCAGCTGTCAGTTCATGATTCAGGCAGGAGCTTGCAGGGATATGTGCCTTGGCTGGAGGGGATGTCTGGAGGAGCTGGGAAGTAACCAGATGACTGACAGCGATTCAGGCTAGACACGGCATGGAGAGGATAGGTACAGAAGAAAGCTAATCCTATAGAGGGAGTTGAGGGGTTTTTGAGGGAGGATGAGGGAGGTAGAAAGCATCTGCAGGATTTGCTTTAGAAAGAATTTAAGGTTACATCTGCATCTCTGCAGCTCAAGGGACCTTGAGAGTGAGTCAGTACAGCCCATATTATCAGTTACACCAGCACAGTGAAGCTGAAACAGTTATGTGAGTGTAGCAACCCATGTGAACACTCTTATTCCAGAACTAATACTTCGTTTTTTCTTTTTTTCTTTTTTTTTTTTTAATTTAACAGAGATAATGTATAAAGCTCAAATGCTGGGTTTGGTTGTTTTGTTGGTTCTGGGTTTTTTTTAAAAGCAAAAAAAAGGAAGTTTTCCAGTACAGTAAATGACACAGAAATTTAATTTTATGTAACTGTAGCTGTTTAATTCAGCCCTTAGAGTGTCCTGGTGTATTTTCAGCGTATGCACAGCTCTAAGCATACTGTTTTCCTTGCAATAAGGTTAATATTAGTTAGAAATGGAGACCTGCTGGAGATAAAACCAATTGCAGATGAGCTTAGCTAAAAGCAAAAGCTACGGTCTCTGAGATAATACCACAAGACAGTTTGAAAGGCTAATATATCATGCAAATGGTGGACCAGAATCACTTAGGCATAGATGGTCTGTGGGCTGTACAGGAGTGAATCTTTCTGTATTCAGCTGCGCGTGTGCGCACGCCTCGCTCCCCCTCCACCCGCTCCTCTCCCTCTGTCTCTCCCAGACAGGCGAACAGACCTGCTTCTTCCTTTGTGTTGCCAGTCAGGTCCTCCCTCTGCAGTCTTACACAGGAAGAAGATTTATAACAGCTGCATGCAATGCCAGTGTCTCAAAGAGACAGTATCACGCCATGTGGAGGATTTTTATATGGGGTTTAACTTTGCTCCACTGAATTGGAAAGGTACATTTTTTTAATCTTAATTATTTTAAACACTTGATTCCTGTGACTTTTATCTCCTGCTAAATTCTGACCTCCAAATACTAGCATCTTTAAATCACAATCTGTTGTCACAGTACTGTAATGGCTGTGATGTCTTAATTGAAAACATGGGGATGTAAGGATTTCGAGAGTATAATTAGGGCACATTTCAATGTGAAGCTGTGAGTGCTGTTCTGTAAGATGGGCATCTGATATTTCTGACATACTGTATCAGAAATACAAGATTTAAACTAGAAAATGAAAATACAGCACACATGCAGTGCAACTGTGTACCATATGTCAAGAAATGTGCACCTCTTAAACAGGGGGCTAATTAGCTAGAGAAAACAGAGATGTCTGGATGATGATGCTAGAAATAAAAAGGATAATGAAATCTTGAGACAGACTTGTGTAGGAGATCCACCTGGCAGCGACTTGCCAGGTTTACCAAATTAAATGAAATCAAAGGAAAATTTATAGGTGGGAAAAAAGAATGTAAAAGCACTACTTCCCTTTGTTTTAAGCTCTCAGTTGCCTGCTTCTTACTTCCCTGACTAGTGGCATGTATTATAATTAATGATGAGTGAAGCATCAGAGTCAGAGAAGCCCAAAAGCTTAGACATGTTCCCTAGCTTGGGGGAAATCTCTATAAAATTTGACAAGGGATAGTTTCTTGGTGTATCTCTCTTCCCAGGTAGTAGCAGGAATACAAAATTAAAATATATTTCCTTTTGGCATTTCACCTCTTAGCCATCCTGTTTCCCAAAAATGAATACACGAAGTTGATATCAGGAAATCTCTAAAAGAGCTAACTGTTGTCAGTGTCTAGGTTCAATATTAGTAAGAGATTCCTTCTTCAGAGGAACATACAATCTGGAAATATAAACCCTGGATTAAAAAAAATCAGGAATAGAGGCAGTTGCACTATAAGAAGTAAAACACTACACAGCAGGCCATGGCAGGGATGAGTCTGTATCTAGTTCTAACTCAAATACATGCACTAGTTTCCTTCTTCTACACTGTTTTACCTCATCCCATAAAGAGCAAATCTACACATGTTGCTTGGGATTTGCCTTAGGACTTCTCTTCCCAGGATCAATGAGCTCCAGAGGAGTGTTCACTGTATTCACTTGCTGTTGATTTTCAGCAGCAGGAGGTCCAAGACATGCTTACTCTTCTATTTGGAGAAATATAACCAAGATTTAATTCCACTATTCACTCATGCCTGAAATACTTCCTCTGGTTTTCCTCAAATGTTAGTACGTCCACCCACAACCACTCCTGTTGCGTTGTTTTTGAGATCTACTATTACCCAGTATTATCAGTACAATGCTTACTTTTGTTCCTCCTGATAACCAGAGCCTTTGCCTTTCAACTTCTACAGCTAATCCACTGGTAGTTTTGGTTGATGGAGCCTGCAAGCGGGCTGACATAAAGGATTCCTGTCCCAGTGGCATGTTAAGTTCATACGCTGATAGCTGTTTAATCTGTAACACTAACTATATCCATACTAGTGTGCCAGGAATACTATATTTACCCAGTTTGGAGTTACATTAGCAAAAGTCCTATGGCATCAAGGAATTTTCTGCTCCCTCACAGCTATATGGTTGGTCGTTGTTGTTGTTTAAAGAAGCTTAGAGCTGATAACAGAAAGGCTTCTGCAGAATGAGCTTAAAACCTAACAGCCTACAGAAATTGTTCATAGCTATGTGGTCTGCTTTTAGTGTGGGACATCACTTTCTCCACTGCTAATTAAATCTGTACTATCTGAACTATTCACATGAAGTTCTTTCTGCAAAGTACTCTAATCCAACAGATAAATCTATGCACAGTGCTTACATATGAAACAAAACCTCAACATTTTTTAAGTTTATATGTACGTCATCTTGGTTAGATGTAATTTTTGATCTAGTATCCATAGAGTTATTTTCCCTTGTCTCTGGTCCACTGAGGTTTACACTGCCTACGTATGTCAAAACTTTTGAGAACTTCTTGGGACAAGATTCGGACAGCGTCTCATTGAAATCTGTACAGAAAAGGTGACTGTACTTCCTTGAGAAGTACCAAACACAGCAAACAATGAGGGGCAGAGGCTATACAAAAGGCTTCAGCATGCATGTACCTGTACAAATACAGAGACACAATGTCTCTGCATGCATTTGCATTAAAGCTGTATAGCCACAATGCTATGTAAACAGAGCTTGAATTCCAGCACTGGACCACTGATTATCACACTGCTTGACTGCTAACAGACTTCGTTCTCCTTAGTTTGCCTGGTGCTGACTAGCACTCTGCCAGACAATGCCCAGGCATGGGGATAGCATTTGCCAGGAATCACTCCCAATACCCAACATCACCCTTGATGGTTTCTCTGACACTGTCTCTGAAGGTCTGGGACCTTGACACACACCTCCTGCCACACACCACAGCATGCTGCAAATTCTCTCTGTTTCATCGTAGAAAAACCCCTGTGCTAAAAAGCTGCAATGTGACCCTCACATTATTTCAGACATTTTGTCCCCTTGAGGTGACACTCAAGGCCAAGTGTTATGTAGTATGCCTGCAGCTACTCTGTGCCATTTAGCCTCACAGCCAGAAAACAGCCCTTAGCCCTATTTCATTTATTGACATATATAGCCAACAAGACCTTCTGAGTTAAAAGTTAGGGAACACTGAATAAGCGCAGTGTTGAGCCAGGAGAAAAAAGGAAAACTAAGACAAATGTCCTGTGTCTCAGGTATTTGTCAGCAACGTAAAAAAAAAGGTACAGACCATATGAGAGACAAATGTTTGCTCCTCTCTGTGCCTCAGAGCACCAAAATATCTCAGTGGGATAAACTGAGTTTTTCTACAGACTTGGCACACCACAACAAAATGCTTAATCTCCAGAGAAATAACAGTCAGGCAGCTAATGCTCAGCTGACTAGGAGAATATTCATGTTGATGTACAGGAGTAGAGTCACAGAGCCAGAACAAAGACCTTCCCATGCAGTTTATGGTGTTGAATGAAATGATACAAGTTCCCTCCTTCCATGTCAGAGATAAATATGGTGTTCAGAAGGGGGAAAGAAAACAAACAACCACCTCACAACCTTAAAACTCATCCTACAGGAAGCTGGGATTAAAGTATACTCTTTAAATGTATACAGCTTGTAAGACCATCAGTGATGTCAACAATGTGCTTTATATGAGATATGGAAATATTTAGCCAGTTTTAGTCTCAACCAGAGGGTGTGAGCTGAATTTTGCAGAAACTATAGAAACATTGGGAATGCATATAATTCTAGAAATTCCGCATAAGAATAAAATCTCTTCTGACTCACAACATGTAACATGAAATGCTAGCAATGCTATAGTGTTTGCAAATGGGGTTTGTAAAAGAAATGAAGCTGTGTAATAGAAGGCTATTGGCCCATCAAGCTAAACTCTCAAGACTGTAAGCCCAGCAAGGATTTAGCTGATTCCATTCACCAAACATACTGTTGGTAATGACTGACATAGATAACGGTCTTAAAAGTTGTGTTAGGTAATGGCCAAAAGACAAAATATGCCAGATGTACTAATATATTCTTGAGGACAAATAGTATTAAATGGCATTGTAGAAAACACTATAGGAACATATCAATTCAGAATACAATACAGAATGCTCATAAATAAAGCTTCAACCAGTGTTCATGAAACTGCTAAAAGTAGCATGATGTTCTTCATGTTCTTCATGTAGTTAAGACATGTGCAACATTTGTATTGTAGTTCCATGAAATCTGTAACTCACAGAAGTTAAAATTGCAGAAGTTAAAAAGTGCTTCTTTTAGAAACAGCCACAGATAATAGTCAAATACTCCATCATCAAGTCTGGGAAATTTAAACTTCCGTTCTTACAGTCTAGATAGTTCCGATGTGTAAAAATAGTTGGAAACATCAGGGCATTATGCACTTTTGGAAAATAGGTCCAATGAAGCACTGTTTCCCTTGGAAAAAAAAAAAGGAGTATATTTCCACTTGTTTCAGAAATAAAAGGTTTTTTTTCTTTTAGTAGAGACATAAGACACTTCAGGTTGGAAGGGACCTCAGGAAGGATTTAGGGTAAAATCCTGCTCTGAACAGAGTTGCGTAGAGGTTTACGCAGCCTGGTCTTGAAAACCTCAAAGTAGAGTCTTTGTGCCCTCTCTGAGTAACCTACTTCACTTCTTGGCTGTCCTCATGCATTATACCCAGCTGGAAACATTCTTTTTCTCATTCATATCTATTGTTTCATCCTATGACATGCATCACTGGAAAACCTGCCTCATCCTTTTCATAGCCTCCTCCGAGGTATTGGAAGGCTGCTCTCTCTTCAAAACTGTGTCTTCTTCAGACTGGAAAATTCTATTTCCTTCCATCTCTCCTTGAAGGGCTTTTGTTCCCTGAACCTGTTGTCCATTCATCCCGTAGGTTCCTCCAAATGGCAGCCTGCCCCTCAAGTCCTTCAATTGCAACCTCTATATGAGTTTCATCTGATAACTTGATGAAAGTACTGTCACTGTTAGTCTGCTTCAGGTTCCCAGAAATATGTTCCTAGAGTATTTGCTCTGGGTATTTCCGAGGGATTGAAGTAAGGCTGAGCAGCCTGTAGTTCTCTGGGTTGTCCTTTTGGAACCTTTATAAAGTTTTGATACAGCTTGTCAGATCCATGAGCATTTATGAGTTGAGTTCTCATAACTAGTCTCTGACTTGATCCTTAACCACTGCTGATATTCCCTCTCTTCTCTCTCATTAAGCACACAGGCCTCACAGAACAAGGCCCTGAGCACTTCAGCCTTACCAGTGCCCGCTGTTGCTGACTCACCCTTTTCATTCAGCAATCAGTACATACATTTTCCTTTTTCAACCTTTTATTAGTAATGTACAAGCTTTTCTTGTTGCCTTGATGTCCCTGGAAAGTCTCGATTCCATCTGAGCTTTGGTTTCCCTGACACCATCACTACATACTAATGCTATGTTTCAGAAATTCCTCCTTTGAAGCCTGTCCTTGCTTCCATCTCCTTTATGCTGCCTTTTATGGTGGATCTCTGTCTTGAGTTGGTCTATTGATAAGTGTACTTGATTTTCTGAGCATCAGCATGAACCATTCATAGGTTTGAAGGGTGATGTCCTAACAGACTTGCTAGATTCCCTGAACTCATTTGCTTATCAGAGCTGCCTCCCATGGAATCCCACCTTTCAACTCCCCAGATAAGCTGAAGTCTGCCCTCCTGAAGTGCAGGCTCAGTACTGCACTGCTCACCTTCCTCTGCCTCCTCAGGATTTTTAACTCCACTATTTTGTGGTCATTACAGCCGAGGTTTCTATTGATTATCATATTCCCGAAGAGTTATTGCTAGCTAGTGAATGCCAGAGTCACCTGGTTGGCCCTTCCAATGTCTGTATCATTAGTTTACCTCAAATACAATCCAGAAGCCTCCTGGATAACTTGCTTCTCACCACAGTGTCCTTCCAACGATGTTGAAGTTCGTATAAGTACCAGCATCATAGGATCCAAAGACTTCCTTGAATGTTTCAAGTAGACATTATCCACTTCACTGCATTGATCAGGTGATCAGTAACACACTTCCTCCTCAATGTCACCCTCACTGGCCTCTCTGAGACCCAACAAGGCTCTCATGCAGCTTTAACATATTTTTTAATGCCATGTCTACGTCAGTCATTGCCAACAGTATGTTTGCTGAATGGAATCAGTTAAACCCTTATTGGGCTTCCAGTCCTGATAGTTGAGCTTCATGGGCTGAAACATTTTCTCTGAATGTTTCATTAAAAATAAAATGTTTTTAAAAATTCTAAACAACTTTTTAAGGTACGTTTGCTAGTAACATTCTGTTAGAATTATGTCTATAGCCACAAAACTATTAAACTTATGCTAATATAGTACTACCATCAGTTGTTTGCAGTATTTATATGACACTTGGCATGCTGTTTAAGTATTTTGTAAGAAATTATTGGAGGGTGAAGAACAGGCATTATAGAAGGTGCCTAGACCACCAAGTCCACTTGGTCTTGCAAGTCCAGGCAACAAGGTCCTTTCGAGACTGTTCAAAGGCAGGTTAGTCAATACTGTTACCCTGGGGGAGTGGGAGGGTTGTGGATACAGCACAGTTGGTAGAAAACCTGATACCCAAGGTAAAAATAGTGGCCTAAATATTTTACCCACAGCATTTTTGTCAAGCAGCAAAACGTGATAAAAAAGGACAAAACCACAAAAGCATTCTCTTAAATACAGCAAGTAGATGCTGCAGTGACTTCAAAACACTTTTAAAAAGGGCAGGGAGAAACTCTTTCTACTTTATTATGAAAATAAAGGCATGAGATATTGAAATGTGCCAGCTTAGTGTACCAGCCTGCAAGAAGGTCATACAGCCAGTAAGAAGGGGGATTACAGGCCTAAACCTTAGACTAACTATCACAAGCTCCTCACTTAGGCAAAGGAGACTAAGATATTTAATAGATTTGCAATAAAATTAATTGAGAAAGTAATGTAGAGGCTGTTGGTGTAAGGTAGGATGTAAGTGGGAAAATGAATATGTACTCTTTTTTCATTTTCGTTTAGATTCTGTGAGTAGATTAGTCTGGCGTCCACATAGCTGTATATTTAGCTATGGTGACAAATACTGCCTAACAGAGGAATATTTCACAGTTAACACAGCCTCTTTCCCAAACAGTAGGCCTTATAAATAAAGAAAAATTGGCTAAAGAATTCAGATTCATTAATATTGGATGAAGAAGAGAACTACAAAGCAGTGTTCATGATCCTGGACCTTCCAAGGACAGACTGGCTGGCTAACCAGTGAAGCAGCTAAACAGTTAGGGTAACCACTTAACCAAGACTCTTGTTTTCTTGATCATTCTATTGTTTCTGTTAAATAAACAGCTGCCTTTACAGCTGGTCAGTTACGTTTCTCTTGAAGCCTAAAGGTTCTCAGCACATAACTAAAGGCAAGGTATGACAACAGACTCCAAATATATGAAAAGCTGACACAAAGAGGAAAGGAGCAATTTGTTGTCTGTATCATCAGCAGATGAGGCTGAAAAATAATGAACTTAAGTGACAGCAAAGTTAGGTGTTAGGAAGCAAATTCCAGTGCTAAGGATAGAGAGAACAGGGAAGATAATGGCATGGGAGATTGTAAAGACTCCATCTCTGGAGATTTTTAGAACAAACACCAGTCAGATGGATATAAGCATAGTTTAGTTTGCTGTAGAGCTGAGATATGGAAGAGATGTCGTCTTGAGGTCCTCTTCAGGCCTGTGATTCTATTATTCAAAGCCTGCTTCAAAGACTAACAGTATTTAATGTGTTTCAAATGGAATTACATCTCATTCAGATAGTTGAGAAATACTCAAATGAAACATAAGTTTCATTAAAACCTGGAAAGTGAAATGAGAGCCCTAAAGTCATCGCTCAAGTAGCTCTTTGACCTCTCATGTTTTTCCTTTTGGCTTATTCCTGCCATGCTCAAGAAACTGCAACCTGATAACAAATACTTGGATAGCTGGCAATGACTCAAACTCATCCAGCTGTGTTCACGCTTGCCCTGCCTTATCTTAAGCAGTTTCATCTCATTTTTTACCAGTCATTAAGTTCATTGACTAGTGTTTAGAGACCACTAAGGGACAAGCTTAAAGATAGTAAATCACACAGAAAGTCTGTGTACAACTGAGACGTGTTGTTTGTTTATGGTAGCACTCTTTTTTTCTGCAACAGCTGGCCACATGTCTGAACAGCGCATGTACTGACACCCAGAATATTGCATCTGAAGGCTGGAATTTGAATAGGTTGTGCCAAGTAATGAAATATTAGGAAACAGGAAATTTCCTAAATAAAGATTCACTACTACTTGCTTCCTGGTCACAAGTAAGACATAACCCTTTTCCTCCAGTTTCCATTTTTCAGTCAGTAAAATGCTTCGTAGTTTTCCTTCAGATTCAGCTGTAGCAGTCATGATTGACTTCTCAGCTGAAGTCAGCAGCAGGGAGGAAGGCTTCTTCCTCACCATTAGATAATACTGTAATCAATAGGAATTGTTTGCCCTTTTAAAAAAGGGAGGCTTTTCAAAGAAAAAAAAAAATTAACCAGCCATATAAAATTGCATAAGCTCTTTCTGGGTCAGTTAAGCACAGGGGGTTCTTCACCTTGTACCAGAACATAAAGAAGGTCCTCTCTGTCTAGCCTTGCTATTCTATAGATAGCCTTGATATTCTGTAAATTCATTTTGAGCTAATGCAGATTTATTTAATTTTAACTTTTAATACATTTCACTGAAACCGACTGCCAAAAGAAAGAGTAATAAGACATCTCTCAAATTCTAAATAAAAAAGAATTTTCAACTTGCTAATCAGGAAAAATAATCACCTGAGTTTAAAGGTGATAAATCCTGTCATATTGAAATCACGTTTACTATGACACTTCATACTATAGAATATTCAGAACTCACGTATTATTGATCCTGGTTTTGTGAACCGCACAGACTTCCATTAACAGCAGTGAACTTGCACTTGTGTGCGTTGTTACAATGAGTGAATTTATGCCAGAAGAAAATCAGGAAATTCACGATAAGGGCCAACACAATTAGTTACACAATGAGTGGTGTTAAAGATGCCAGCCCATACACGTCTAAGTATGAACTTTGCAGAAGAAATGGGAGCATTTCCAACTTCAGTTAAACTATTCAGAGACGTCAAGATTCAGAGCATTGTATTAATTCAAATAAGAAAAGTAGATTAAGACGAAGTGAAGTATCAGATTCAAAGAAAATATTTGAAATAAAGAGATTAGATGAGATAAACCAGAAAATCCCATATTTTTCAGCTGTACTATATGTCATAGGAAAAATATATTACCAAAATACTGTGGAGAAAATAGCAATTTGGAGAATAATTCAGTGCATAAGGACTTCTGGATTCTGTTTAACATTCTTCAAAAACATCTGTTCAGTTAGTCACCTAGGGTTTGAGTCAGATAAAGGAAAACCCCTAGGGTTTTTTTTTTAACTTTTAAAGAAGTTTGGCCTCTTGTCTAGTCTAGAGTAGATTCCCTCTTAGTAGACACAAAGCAGTGCTTCCAGAGGGAAGTACCTCCCTCTTTTTAAACTCCTTTTGTTGGCACCTCTAAAGAATGATTTGTCCCATCTTAGGTCTTTCCATGGTCCACTGAGGAGATCTAGAAATTAACTTAACCAAGTACCTATACTACTACTAAAGGACAGCTTTCCCTAAAAGTCTTTCTGTAGATCCAGCCTCATGAGGTTCCACACCTACAGCATGTAATTGTTTTCCAGATAATTAATAAATATGCTAAACCTCTAATGTAAAAGAAAAGTTGGATTTCCATCAGTAACAGTCTTTTGGACTCCAATTTATGATTCATTGCAGAGGGGTTTATTCATTGTGCTGGTACAGCTTTGCAAGGGCAATGTGCAAACTAAGAAGTATGCTCTAATAATCAAACATGAAGGAAATTATGAACCTAAATTAGTTCTACAGTACTACAAAGAATTAAAGATATTAGAAAACAGGAAAATATAATCCCATCCGAGTGATGCCATGGTACTGATTCTTGTGATAGGGAGCCCTCCTTGCTGAAGGGCTTTCCACATCATGTGCATAATAATATTTTTATTTGCTTTCAGAAACAACTGAAGAGACATAATAGTGTGATTTTGAGTTTCTCTGTATTAAAAGTCTGTAAAAATCTCTTATTGCTTGAAGTCTGTAAGAAACCACAAGCAACTCCATATGTGCCTTCTTTTTGTGCTACATTTGTCCTTTCTATTTTGTAGTGTACAAAGTCACCACTGGAACCCAGTGACGGAGCTTGATTAACTGTGCTTAATCTATTTCCACAGAAAAATGGACCGAAGAAAGTGTTCTAAAACAAGATAATAAAATGTTATCATTCCTTCACTCTCATTTTATTAAATATGCTGCAAAGTAAGTCTATCCAGTTGGCATCTTTGTGATGAGACAGAATGCATAAGGAAAAATTGGTTTTGAAACGTATGTTTACACATTCTATCTGCAATGGTAATCTTACTGACAGACATTTGTCACTGATCATTCTGTTGTGGTACAGTATAATTTGTAGTCCTTTTCTCTTTGTTACTGGAAGTTAAATGGGAAAATAGATAACTGTAGAAAAGCCTGTAACTTTTTTTTTTAACTACCATTCATCTCCAAGTCAGCTCCAAATGCAGGAATTCTCCCAATATGCACGAAGCCCTTTGTGACTGTATTTTTTGTTTTCTAGCACAAGAACAGAAATATCCAATGAATTCAAAAGGAGGCAAATTTCATACTGCTGAAACAAAACATTCACTCTGTAATAAGCCTTTCATTTTCATCAGTGTCACAGAATGTTGTTGAAGGTTATAGTTGAGCAAGTTTTAGGTGGTAGTTAGATGTTTATATGCCTAGCAGGAAAAGAAAAATCTAGTATCAGAATATTTACTAACAACAATAGAATTATTGAAAGGGAGATCAAAATTCATGTTTCACGCCTTAAGCAAATCACAGATTTAAAGAATAGGGATGAGCCATTTAATGAAGCATTTTTCCCATGGTTTGCATCACACATCTTCCTGTGGCAAGCTAGTTGCTAGCCCTCAGAGTCTGAATGGTGGACCCAGACAACCTGTTTTAGGAAGAGGATTCCTGTGTTCCTAAGTAAAACCCTGAGAAAATGCCAATAATGGTCTCTGCTGTTATCTACTCTTGTGCACACTATGTTTATTCCCTAGGAAGATGATAGATGTGTTGGAGTAAGAAAAGAGCATTGAAAAGCATTGAAAGCCTGGAGCTGAATTGGTCTTCTTTTATAACCAACAGAATGCAAAGGAGAAAAAGAGTTCAAGGGATAACTTAAAACAAACCCAAAAGTCACATCTTATTTTCATTCACAATAGATAAGAAAACTCCTTGGTATCTCTGGTGGGTTGACCTTGTCTAGCTGCCACAGGCCCACCAAGCCTCTCAACTGGACTGTGGACTGAGGAGAAGAAAATGCAGTAAAAGTCTTGTGGGGTGAGATAAGGACAGGGAGATCACTGTAATAGGCAAAACAGACTTGACTTGGAGAAATTAATTTAGTTTATCAACAATTAACAATGAAGTAGGATAATGAGGAATAAGGCCAAATTTAAAAGCACCTTCCCCTTCCGTCACTCTTCTTCCTGGGCTCAACTTCACTCAGATTTCTCTACTTCTCCCAGGCGGTGCAGGGGACTGGGGAATGGGGGTTGTGGCCCAGTTCATTACATGTTTTCTGTGCTGCTCCTTCTTCCTTGCACTCTCCTTCCGCTGCAGTGTGGGGTCCCTGCTACAGGAAACAGTCCTCCAAGGTAAGTCCTTTCCATGGGTTGTAGTTCTTCACGAACTGTTCCAGCGTGTGTGCCTTCCACAGGGTGCAGTACTTCAGGAACAAACTGCTCCAGCACAGGTCTTCCATGGGGTCACAAATCCTGACGGCAAACCTGCTCCACAGGGTGTTCTTCTCTCCATGGGTCACAGGTCCTGCCAGAAGCCTGCTCCAGTCTGGGTTTCCCATGGGGTCACAGTTGTCTTTCAGGCATCCACCTGCTCCAGCATGGGGTTCTCCACAGACTGCAGGTGGATCTCTGCTCCACCATGGACCTCCATGGGCTGCAGGGTCACAGATGCCCCACCACGGGCTACACCATGGGCTGCAGGGGAATCTCTGCATTGACCTTGGTGTCTGCAGGATTATTTTTCTTACATATTCTCATTCCTCTGTCTGGTTGCTGTTGTGCAGCAGTTTTTCCCCACTTCTTATCTCTGCTGCCACTGCCACTGATGGGCTCGGCCTTGGCCAGTGGGGTGGGTCCTTCTTGGAGACAGCTGGCATTGGCTCTTTGGACATGGGGGAAGCTGCTGGCAGCTTCTCCCAGAAGCCACCCCTGTAGCCACCCTGCTACCAAAACCGTGCCACATAAAGCCAGATACTCCAGGATCTTTTCATGTCCATAACCCTTTTCTATTACAACCATGTTATCATACAACCTACATAACTGACACCACCTCAACTGCCACACCTCGCCTGTTGCACAAAGATCTCAAAGGCTGCATTTGATACATTTTCATCCTGACAGGCTGTAAAAAACTTTCCAGCATACTTTTTTTTTCATTTATGTGGTATTAATTTAGAATTAACATAACTCCATGTATTTAAGAATTTGTTATGTGTGTGTGCATATATATATATATATATTTGTTTGTATAGGATTTCATATATGTTATTAACTTATATAATGCATGCATTAAATATAGAATGTTTACTATATATATTTTGTATTGTTCAATATGTTATATAAAATATAATCAGAGTTTGGTGAGAGAACTGGGAAGCTAATCTGTAGGCATAGATCTGGAATGCCATCTGAAGCATTTCTGTAAGTATTCCCCAAATATTGAACCAGTTTTACTTGCATAAGCATGGAATTTCTTCAGGATGTAATTAAGAGGCTGTACATAGTTGGTTAGAAAATAAGAGCCTAGTGGCAATAGGACAATCTGTCTTTCTTCTTGAGCTGTACTCTTGACCTGAGCATTCTTCCAAGCTGTCTATTCATTTTTCTTTGATTTTTTTGTAATACAATGCAGATATTTTCCCTTTTCTCTCACCACATATTTTTCTTCTTAAAATTGTCTCTAATTCCTTATATTCCCTTAATTTCTCTCCTTTAAAATTAGTTTATTTTCTTTGGTATCAAGGCAAATATGGTCTAAACTTGATCTTCAGTTTCTTCAGTTGCATGCTTCATCACTGGCCTTCCTTGCTTTTCCTTTATTAATTTAATCCAAAATGCTGGTCTAGTAATCATCTACATTATGGACAACCTCTATCATGATCTATTCATTAACCTCTCATTATCCTCATTCCTGACTTCCAGACTCTGCATAACTCCACTCTCATTATTGGCAATTTTCTCTGCAGTTTCATAACTTTGTCCTTGCATCCTCTAAGTCACGTGCCCTTAATTTTGTTCTTTCATTCCTGTCTTTAGGCCTCAAATTTTGGGGAGTCTTTGAATGTCTGAGTCAAGAGTGAACATACAAGCCAAAAGTGAAAGTGCTTGCAATCAAAGAAACTCTCTATTAGGAACAGTCATGGAAATCATTAAAAATCTTAGAGTGAATTTTCAAAGATTGTCTTCACACTGCCTTTTATATTTTCTGCCCTATTAAAATACTTTGCATTTTTGGTTTCTATAGTTGTCAAGATGTTATAAAAAGTGAGTAGGCCTTGTTAGCCTGTTTACAGTGCTAAGGTAGGGTAAACCTATGTTAATAGGTGAGCAAAGCCAATACCTTGCTAAAGGCCAAATGGCAAAATAACATCAGAAATTAGATTAGATTAGATTAGATTAGATTAGATTAGATTAGATTAGATTAGAGAGTAATATCAGAAACATGGATTATCTACCTGGGCAGATAATCTCAGATGAACATTTTCTGTCAGATGTTTATGTCAAATTAAATACATCCTTTTCTACTCTAAAGTAGCAAATTATGAAAGCATTGCTTATCTTCCATTGAGATACAGTGGTATTATACTCAGAGAAGCAGGGAGTATTCTTGTGTTCAAAGCTAAAAATATTTTCCTTTCAAGAGGCTGCCATGGAACACAGAATCAGGATCAAAACTCACTGTTGAGATCAGTAATAGAAAAGAGAGTACTTTCTTACAGTCAGAAGGACTTTTTTCCTTCACTGCAATTGCAGATGAGATAGGTGAACCAGTACTGGCCTTCAGATATATTAAATTATGTTTCATTGATGGCAAAATCCAGTTTCCAGCTAATACTCCATTTAGTAGATGGCTTAAAGTGCACCTTAATCTGCATCGTGCCCCAAGTTTGACATTATTTGTGTAGGGCATCACAGGTTGATAGTATTTTTTTTCTGCTGACAGGCACAGTTCTCTTCTCCATTAAAGCTTATGGATATTTATAAATCAAAGTGTTCTTGTAGTGGCTGGTAATATAGAACACTTCTCTGCAGTCTACTATTTGACTGTTTCTACTTACTGAGGTCTAACCAATGAGAACATCCATAGCTCTTTTGGTTACTAGATAGTTGTGCCGAGGTGATCCTGATTCCTGACATGAAGGAAGCAAAGACACAAAACGCTAGTTTCTTACCCAAATTGTCAGTCTTTCTAGCAGTAATACACACCACCTTACTGAGATAAATAGCAAATCAGCTCTAACTTCTTCATCACTTTTTCCTGTTTCTTCAAAATAAATGTAGACCTCCGACATCCCAGACTACAACACTGCCTGCATAGATATAAATCAAAGTACATTTTCTTCATGCTTAAAACATGGAAACAGTATAAAACTCCAGTGCATTAGGAAGCAGGAAATTAGAATCAGAACAAGGGAATCATTGGAAGGATCTTTAGATTATTTTGTCCAACTGCCTACTAAAAGCAGGAGTATCATATCCTAAAAACCTTAATGAGAAGAGAATCCACAACTCCTCTGTGTAATCTTAGTGCTGTGCTGAACTACCATTTTCCAGCATTCCAGTGCTGAAAAATGTATTATAATTCCCTGCTTGATGTATTATGTATTGTGCTGCCCAAGCTGTAGTTTGTGGTTGTTACCTGTCAGCAAGTCCAGGTATAGAATGAATCAGAATGGTTTGGGTTGCAAAGGACCTTAAAGATCATCTAGTTCTAACCACCCTGCTGTGGTCAGGGATGCCATCCTCTAGACCAGGTTGCTCAGGGCCCCATCTCTCCTGGCCTCCAGCACTGCCAGGAATGGGGCATCCGCAAGTTCTCCGGGCAACCTTTTCTGGTGCCTCACCACCCTCTGAACAAAGAATTTCTTCCTAACATCTAATTTAAACCTGGCCTCTTTCAGTTTAAAGCCATTTCCCCTTGTCCTGTCACTACCTGCCTGTATAAAAAGTCCCCCCTCTCCCTCCTTTCTTAAAAGCCCTTGTAAGGTACTGGAAGGCCACAATGAGATCTCTCGCAAGGTCTCCTCTTCTCTTCTCCACATTGAAGCACAAACCCAGCTCTCTCAGCTGATCTTCATAGAAGACATCCTTTCTGACAGAGCCTTTCCAGTTCTTCCACATCAGCCTTGAATGGGGGACCAAAAGCTGGATACAATAGTTGAGATGTGACAGCATGCAGTAGAAGTGAATAATGAGTTCCTTTGATCTAGTAGCAAAAATTCTCCTAACGTAACCCAGTGGTTTGCCTCCTATGTGATGGGAACACACTGGGGCTTTAGATTCAGCCAGGGATTTACTACACCTCCATGGCCACTTGGTCATCTCACAGCTGTATTAAATTATTCCACTCTGGAAACAACTTCGAACTTCTCATGTGTGAGCTGCATGGGCGTCCTTTTGGCCGAATCCTCCAGCATCTTAAGATCAATTTAAAGCTTTAATATTTATTACGTGAATCAAATTTAATATTTTCTATAGATTTACTGAGAATTCTTGTCTCATCATTGAGGTTGTTGACAAAGATACAAACAGTTGTGCAGCCACTGTCACCCCACTAGGTCCTGTCCCAGGTTCACTGAACGTCACATGCCTGATTCCTACCCTCTGAACACAGAAGTCCAGCCAATATTAAGCCTACCTAGAAGTGCATTCATACAACCCATTCTTCTTTAACTTTCACGTTAGAGTGCTCTGAGAGATTTCCAAAGCCTCAGCAAAGTTAAGGTGTGTTACATCCACTATTATCCCTTTGTTCACATCGCTAGTCACTTTATCACTGAAGACAATTGAGGTAATAAGCATGATCAGTCCTTAGTAAACCTTTGTTACTTACTTGCCCTTCAATGTTTAACCCCAGCCAGCAACTGAGCGACAGGTGGTTGTTCGCTCACCCTGCCCACTGCAGGATGGGGAAGAGAATAAGAAGAGCAAAAATGGGAAAACGTGGATTGAGATGAAGACAGTTTAATAACAATAAAAACAACAACAATAATAGTAAGGAAAAGGAAAAAATAACAAAGAGAGAAAATAAAACCCAAGAAAGACAAGTCATGCAAGTGAAAACAGTTGCTCACTGCCAACTGACCAGTGCCCAGTCAGTCCCTGAGCAGGGGCCCCCTCACCAACCTCTCCCCCATCTTTCCATCTTTATATGCTGAACATGAGACCATATGGTGTGGGATATCCATTTGGTCAATTTGGATCAGCTGTCCTGGCCGTGTCCCCTCTCAACTTCTTGTGTACGCCCAGCCTCCTCACTGGAGGGGTGGGGAGAGTCACAGAAAATATCTTGATGCTGTGCAAGCACTGCTTAGCCGTAACAAAAACATCCCTATTATATCCCCATGTATTATCAACACTGTTTTGGTCACAAATCCAAATCACAGCCCCATACCAACTACTCTGAAAAAAGTCCTAACTCTATCCAAGCCACACCCAGCACAACTGTTTAGAAAAATCCTCTAAAAATCTCTTTCCTGGGGCTGAGATGAATCTGACGAGCCTGTAACTCCCAGATGGTTCCTCCTGTAATTTGTAAAGCTTGACATAATATTTTTATTTTTTTCAATTGTAAGAGACTTTTCCAGACTGCCTCAACTTTTTTGGCCACAGGTAAGTAGCAACTTTACAATCACCTCAGCTGTGTGCTTCAGCAGTTTCAGATGAATCTCATCCAGGTCCAGGGATTTTAGTATATCAGGATCCTTCAAGTAGCCCCTAGCCTGCAACAGTTCCACTCTTGACTGCTCTTCTCCTTCCCAAGCTTGACTGGCTTGATGCAGCGATCTGGTCTCAGGCTTTTCCTATAGGGACTGAAGTAGGGAGGTGGGGAAGGCCTCAAGTACTTTAGCTTTATCTGTGTCATCCGTCACTGGGCTGTCTCCTCCCTTTTGTAAACAGTGCCACAGTTCCTCTGAACTTTTTGCTCTGTGTTGGGGTGTGCTCTTACAGGGCATCCTCCTGGTCGCCCCAGAGACCCCCTCTTGTCAATCTGGACAGGGCTCTCCCCTGGATTGACGAATCGGAATCGGAGGGTGGATCTCTGGGCAGTTCCCAAGTTTAAGCCTCGCGCCCCCCCCAAAGCTAGCCATGCCTCTTCTTCCAGACCCCCCCAAGCCGCTCGGCACCCCATAGGTGCATGCTGACTGTCTCCCCCTCGTTATCACCCCATTGGTTGATTGTACCCTGGTTCCTCCCAGTTCCCCCCTTCCTATTGATTCTCGCCCTAAACTCCACCCGGTTTTCCTCACCTTAAAACCCTCGGCGCGGGTCCTCTCCGGGAGTTATCGCTTCCGCCCGGATCCGGCTAATAAAACCTGCTGTGGTCCAAGGAAGGATACCCCTCCTCGTTCGTTCTTCATCTCCAGGGTCTTCGGGCTTTCACCACCTCCTCCTCTGCCCTGAGGAGAGCGTGCAGCTACCCGCTTGCGCGAAGCCCCAGCAGCGGCAGCTGCGGAACCGAAGGGGCGGAACTCGTGGCTGCAGGCTGAATCCTGGGTCGACTGCCTAGCCCTGACAAAGGGGTCTGGGGGCAGCTAGCCCCGGTCGCGGATCCAGCTCTGAACCTTTTTCTGTGAACAAACTGACAGAATTTCTTCTTGTTACTCCTCGTGTCACTTGGCAATTTTAACTTCAGCTGGGCTTTGGCCTTCCATTTTTCCTGTGAGTAATGTTTCTCTCTTTTCTATCCTTGTTTGCAATTTCTTGTATGCTCTCTAGGTTAGCTAGAATCAATTTGATAATTATTAAAAATCAATGATTTCACATGGTATTGTATTGCTGTTTGCATTGCATTAGTTTTGTGCAGACAGTGTTTGTTCAGTTTGTATTCTCATGGCATTTTTAATAAAGTAATAGTGGATTAACATATATATGTGTGTGTGTGTGTGTGTATATATATATATATATATAT